>LUCM01001559.1:4921-21409 GCA_008360955.1 Fasciolopsis buskii
CACATGGACCATATTGCAGTTAGCTACCATTGGCGTGGTTCTGTCCAGAACTGTAGATCATACTGGACCACGTACGTCGAATCGGACCAGGCGTTAGTTTTATTGAAATTCCTAATGCAGCTGAATGGCCATCGACGCAGGCAACAAACCCGATTGATTGCCTGGCTGTCGAACGTTTGTCTGATTCGGCTGTTCGCAACAGCTACGTACAAAAACTATCCGAGGAACTAAGAACTTCGACGAGCAGCAATGTAGACGAGCAGTGGGATCAAATTAAGCAGTCGATGCATTTGGCAGCAAATTTCGCCTGTGGTCCCAAACCTAGCATTCATCGAAGACATTGGATCTCGCAAATGTCGCAGGGTCTAATGGAGCAAAAACGCGAGCTGCCTAACTGCAAGGAAATGAATAAGATGCGTCGGCAGTTGCAGAGTCAGTTGACCATAAGCCTTAGGAAAGACCGCGGAAACTGGTGGGTTACGGTAGCTAAAGAGATGGAAGTGGCATTCGCTTCAGGTATCAGTCAAAGACTGTTTAGGCTTAGACGGGACAGCGATGGGCGGCGAACTTCGGTTAGTGAAGTCGTGTGCGATAAAAATGGAGAGCTCATCCATGGTAGACAGGAAAGACAGGACCGTTGGGCTGAGCACTTCAAAGATTATTTTAGTTAGCTGCACGCAAAGGTATTCAAGCCGACTTTTGTAGCTGCGAATCGTTGGGAGGTGTCACTTGATCCCCAACGGGAGTGGAAGTGCAGTCGAATATTCGGCTACTGAAGAGGGGAAAAGCTGCCGGTTCCGACGACCTTACCCCAATTCTCTTCAAATTGGGTAGGAAAGCTCTGATAAAATCACTTACCTTTTTTGCTTCATGATATTTGGAACGAGGAGCGCATTCCGTTATCGTGGGGTGAGTTGCTGATTATACCCATCTTCAAGAACGGCACGCGGAATGACTGTACCAATCATCGAAACGACTAGCCTAGGTTTGTTTGACATGGGTGTCCCATCTCTGTATTCCTGTTCAACTTCGTCATTTTTGAGGTGATGGAAGATGCTTTTAGGAGATCTCCCGGATGCAGGAGTCGAACTGGGAAGTGGAGGAAAGCTATGCGATCTAGATTACGCAGACGACGTCGTGTGCCTGTTCCAGTTTGCGGAGCATGCAAAGACGGGTACTAAATAGACTGTCGAGATCGGTTGCTCGGTTTGGCATGTGCTTTGCACCTTCAATGTGCAAAGTACTGTTGCAGGACTGGACGACAGCAGCGCCGAACTTGATACTGGATGGAGCGGAAATAACGACTGTGGACCGTTTCACCTACCTTGGTAGCTGCGTGTCGAACGATGGTAGCTCGGGATTGGAGGTAAGTATGCGTATATCCAAGGTTCGTGCAGCTTACGCGTGACTGAGGCACTTGTGGCGTCGGCCTGATATTTCAATGAAGTTGAAAGATAGTGTGTAATGTGCTGCAGTGCGCTCATTTCAGTTCTGTTGTACGGTTGCGAGACGTGGAGTATGTGTGTGGGAGATGTTCGTCGGTTGGAGGTTTTCGACAACCGATGTCTACATAGCAAGGCTAGGATTGGATGGAGCAACCGGGTGAGTAATATTGAGGTTAGGAATCTCGTATTTGGTGCCAATTCTGGAAATAGCTTGTTACAGCGCATAAAACTTAGTAGACTACGCTGGTTGGGTCACGTGCTTCGTATGACGAACATTCGTCTACCATATCGTGCCCTATTTTGTGTTCCTCCAAAGGAATGGAAGAAGCCATGTGGAGGCCAACAGATGACTTGGCAACATGGGATGAGAAAATGTACAGCGAAGTTAGGTAAAGTAGGTGTCTCACGCCTTCGTGGTTGGGGTCCGAAAGACTTGCTGACTTGCCGGCTGGAGACACTGAAGGATATGACAGTGAACCGTAAACAGTGGCGATCGTGCTGTCATTTTCTATCGAATCAGAATGATTGAAAACACGTGCGTTTGTGCAGTTAGACTGTGTTACGTTTGTTGGCTGCAGCAGCATCTTATCTTTTCCGGCCTGTGTAGGTCCACTCCCTGTTCCCGTTGGATATTCATTATTTCTATATTAACGTGTAACTCTGGGGGAGGTCAGCGGTCAGTGAGGCTTGCTTTGCTGTTTAACGCTGAACGATTGTGGTTCCTCGATGTTGCCCGTGGCTTTATTCATTGGCTAGCTGGCTAATTCGTGTGTCAATAGGTGTCGTGCAGAATATGTGCAAATATCACGTTACATATCCTAGTGACGGTCCTCGCGTGGCCGCAGACTTCATACACCGATTTGATGTTTGCCATGGTATGCCTTGTACGACGTCCGCGGTCGGTTTAGACACTCTACTCCCGTATTCAGCAGCAAGAGAACTAAAATGTTTGAGTTTGTTCTTCTATTATTGAGTGGGAGGCGGCGGTGCTTTCTGACAATGAGCCGGTAGTTTTGCTGTTATTCAGCGATCAAGCACATTAAAATTTAGTCGATATCCTATTTTTATATATCAACCATGGCTCATTGCCAGCCCGTTAGGGATAGGAGTGAGATAAAGTTACTGCAATTAGACGCGCTTGTTGATAGAACTACATAAGTGGTAGTCACCGTTGATCGATAGGGCCCCCGTTGTCCTACAGTATATTTTTGGTCTTTTTGATGGCGCGTCCGGCAACTGGAGTATGAAATTATTTTATGCCTCAAATTCCAAAGATTTTTCCAACTTGGACGCTAATGTCTCCTTGCGTAGGCAGCTTATAGAATTATCAGGCCAGGATATCCAACCCATTTTGGATTACATCAGCATTCAGCCCTATGTGTTTTTATGGCCATAATATAGGGCCAGGTTTGGCTTTGCCGGACTATGCTGTGTTGCGAGGAAACTATTCTACTCAAGATGACATCGCAGTTGCCGCGACGAAAAAAATGTTCTATTCGTAATGCGTTCTATTTCGATCCATCGAAAAGCTCCCCTCATCTTATTCCTACCGCAGTGGGCAATTTGAAACAGTAGGAAGCAAGAGAGATTTTTGGATGATGTCCCGCCAGTGGCTTCCATTTTGCTAGAATTTGAGAGTCATCACGTGCCGTGCGTCACAGTTACTTTCGTCCATCACTCTTCGCAGGTTGTAGAACACGCGTGAAGGGAAAACTTGTGAGAAACAAGTCGGATTTCGCACTGGTCATGGACGCATCGATCACATCTTCACTCTCCGACAGCCTTTAGAGCACCGTTCTACTTCCCAAAGACCGACAGTCATTGTGTTATCGGACATTCGTGCAACCTTTGACTCTGCTGATAGCTCTGTGCTATGACACTATTTGTTGAGAAATGGAGTACTTGAGAAGTGTATATGTCGGTTCTCGAGGAGTTGTACCGTCATACATCACTTCGGGGTAGGGTTCATGGTCAGCTTTCACCACCCTTCGTCGTTTCCATTGGAGTACAGTAGGGCTGCCCTATATCATCACTTCTTTTCAACTTTGTCATAGATAATGTTTTACAGAACGCTTTATCTGGTCTTATAGACGGTGGAGTTGAACTCCTCTCAGGGAACAGAGTTTTTGACTTAGAATATGCCGATGATATTGCCTTGCTGGTTGACAGTGCACAAGAAATTCAACGCGCGTTAGACCGCTGGACGAGTGAGGTCTCTAGGTGCGGTATGTGTTTCGCACTTTCAAAATGCAGGGTATTTGTTCAAGACTGCCAGGAGCCTGTGCTTGCACTCACCCTTTGTAGTGATCGGTTAGTAGTAGTCAGTAGCTTCAAGTACCTCGGGAATCTGATCACATCTGGAGGTGTTAATGAGAAGGTCACATCATGAATTTGAAAAACCAGAGCAGCTTTCGCGAACGTGCGATACCTGTGGCACCGCCATGACATCCGGTTTCCCTCAAGGGAAGTGTGTACAGTGCTACAGTCCGTAGTGTTCTTTTAACCACTGCCATACTTGGTCTATCCACGTTGAGGATGCCCGGCGACTTTCCGTGTTCGACCAACGATGTATCCGAAGCACTGGTCGTGTCTGGTGGGAACATTCGGTGAGTATTGAGGTGTGTTGTCGTCTGTTGGGTGTAGACAATCGTTCTCTGACTGAGACAGTTGCTCTTCATCGCTTTCGGTAGTTTGGACACGTATTGTTTGTGACTGCCAATCGTCTACGCTCTTTTTGCACGTGTTGGGCAAGGCTGAAGGAACCGAAGTGGCGATCAGGGTATGATTTGGCGTGCAGGTATGAAGAAGTTAGCTTCGGTTTTGGCCTCGGTTGGTGCTTCCCGCCTTCCTGATTGAGGTCCAAGCAATTAAGGTTGTTTTTGATTGGAGACGCTGAGAGATATGCCTGAGAACCGAAGTCAGTGATGTGAATGCTGTGTGGCCCGTCCGTAGAACTCATCCCCCTTAAAGATAATCCGGAAACAACCAAAATTCACAAAATGTAGACGGCGAAAATGCGAAAATGTTTTGTCTCATTATTGTCTCTCTTCCAATCTCTGGAAACTTCTGTTTGGTTCTTGTTGCGCTGGCACCATGCTTGTTTTCAAGGTCGTTCAATGTCATATATATATATATATATATATATATATGGACATTTCAATAAGTTGAACGAGATGTAAGGTAACATCTGTCGATCGGATCAAGTTTGAGATTCGGAAGTTCCGTTTATTCAAAAATATTCACAATGGCACTTCCCAAATTCATTCAGTATTAAATAAAGTATCGAATTGTATTCAGCTTTAAAATGAAGATATCGTGCATGAAAAAATTGAGACCAACCAAATGCAACTTTTTCCAAGATTCCACGTCGATCAGTGTACAGTTTAGGAGGTCACACTCTAAGCTTTCCCCAACATAACCTCGAACATAAACTAGGCAAAGATTTTGACGTCATTTGTTGCTTCCTCATTTTAGTTTATGGCACACTGGGGCTGAACAACACTGGTCACTGACTTCTTTTACATGACCTACACTGCCAAACGTATCCAACAGTCCGTATCTCTGCGGCCCCAGTCAGGAAGGCTATAGGGATTGCTAGCGCTGATGATTAGTTCCGTTGCACAAAATTGCACAGTACATCGCACCAGTTGCCGATGTCGCTTGAAGATGATGGATTGTCAAACTCACAAATTTTAGCTCAAACACACAGTGGTCTCCTACAGGTGACGACAACTGATTATTACAGTTCGTGAGAAATACATATATATATATATATTCAGAAATTTACTGTTTGAATTTTTATGATTCTTCTACCTAGGTGATGAAAAATCCATTATATGTCATGAGTTATTCACAGGTCTCCCTGAATTTTATGTTTGTAGACTATAATGGAGCCAGTTAAACATGGATGATGACCTTGGTTGTCTAGGTAGACGCGTCTGGACATGGAAAATGTAATCCTTTTGGAACATAAAAATTTCTTGAACCTTTGGAGAATCTCACGGTTTATAGATGACAATTAGCTCGCTTGTCTAACAGAAGCATTTATTTTTATCTAATATTGCACCTATTTTTCTAGTCTGGGTTCAATTATTCAGTAACTCGGATAATTTGTGTTACCTATAATCGTAGTTGACTCTGAATAAAAGGGATCTAACGATTGTGGAATGTATCATTTACCCCGGTAGCTGCCCGTTGAACGATGTCACCAAAGAATTAGAGGTGAACACATGTACATCTAAAGGTCTCTCTGCACACGCTAAACTGAACCACTTGTCTGAAACCTATTTTGAGTTGAAAGATCGTGTATACTGTGCTGCAGTACGATCAGTTCTTTTGTATGATTGCGAGAAATGGAGCATGTGTCAGGGATGTTCGTCGTTTGAAGGCTTTCGATAGCCGATGTCTACCGGGATTGGGTGGAGTGACCGAATAAGTAATGCAAACACTGAGGAATCTAGTATTAGATGCCGATTCTGAGAAGGACCGTATCTCAGCGTATGAAGCGTAGTAGACTACGTTGATTGGGTCACGCGTTACTTGTGGCAAACACTCACCTACCACCCTGTGTCATTTTGTTCTCCTCCCACTGAATGGAAGAAGCCCTGTGAAAGTCAGCAGGTGACGTGGTAGGGTAGAACGAGAAGATGCACAACAAACTTAGGTAAAGAAGGTGTCACACGTCTTCGTGGTTGGGGCTCGAGAGACCCGTCAACTAGCTGGTTGGAGACACGAAAGGATATGACAGCGAACCGTGAACAGTGGCAATTGTGTTGTCATTTTTTTCCCGAATGGGAATAATTGAAAAAGTGCGTTTGTACAATTAGATTATATATTCCATGTGCAGGCTACTGCAGCATTCTTTTATTTTCCCGCCTATGTATGTCCACCTCTTGCTTGGCTTGGATATTGACTCTTTCTATAGGGACATGTATTGCTGGGGAAAATGCAGCGGTCAGTAGAGCTTGCCTTGCCGTTTACCGCTGATGGAAAATAATAATGATGATGAAGTTGATAATGAACATCGGTCACGAGCGGCAAACTTTCGTCCAGGAAGAATCTTGATTTGTATCAAAGTTGACGATGCGTCAAAGGCATTCAGGCGCGCCGCTTTAATCTCTTGCGTTGTTATCGTAACGATGAAGCAGGGATTACAAATCTGTAAAATTTTATGGTACCACGATTGAAAATGTAGTAATTTGATTAAAAAAAACTTGGTCCATTTACAATTTTGTGAGCTTTTCCGATGTTTTCAACTGAACATTGGAACCATTTCTATTATACTAAACGAATACACTGTGCCACGGCCGACCAATCGAATCCGAAAGTGACCACGGGGTTACTTATGCCCATTTTAAAATTTCACTGCATGTTTACTTTCTTTTCGTTCTGGCGCAGATTTTTACCGATATTTCAAGCACTATTGTTCGGGCTGAGTTAAATAATATTTTAGCTCTCCGCGAGTCAGGACGGATGAAGTAAAGATAATTACCTTGGGTACTAGCGGAAAATGCTGAACTCCCAGATCTCGCGATTTGTTTATTTCTTTCTCGATTCATGGCATGTTGTGACCTAAAGAACATTTACAAAATGGATTTTCAAAAAGTTAACTCTTATTTTATTCTCGCCCAAATTGTTTAACTTACACGAATAAAATGAGGAGTTTTACGAACTGATGAGAAGATAATGCGCTACGGATAGGGGAAATTTTGTTTTTATGGCGACGAGAATGTCTTGATTCCAAGGAGGTAGTCAATATGAAGAAATGAGAGTCTTTTCGAAAGAAGCCCCGTGTCTCATTCTACCAGAATCCGGCAAATATAGTCTTGAATGGAGTGCGTTCCTTGCAGTTTGCTGTAAACCAGGTGAAGCTGCATTTAGATCCACGGTATACTTCATGTAAATACACCACGATTTGAATCTTCATCCTGTGTGGATTATGTTCCGTACCTTACCGCGGTAGTTTTATGATTTACCTAATCAGTAGATAATGACGATGAAGTCGTAGGACTTCGTGGCTTATGGGGTAAAAGTGGCGCTGGAGGCCACATCACAGTGATCAAAAAATTACTGATTGGCAGTGGGGGGCCCATCGATTGTCATTGTTTATTGATGCTGGATGTCTAAGAATACACGCGCCAAGTTGTTGCTAAATGATCCCGCCTTTTTCCTCCTAGCGCGCTTCTAGCACGTCGTGGTTAAGATATTCATATGGTGGCTATAGTGAGATGCCGACTAAATTTCTGGTCTATTTGCTCGCTAGAAAACACCAAAGCTTATGGCTTATTGTCGAGAAGAATAGCCTGTTCTCGCTGAATAAAAGGAATACAAATCCAAATAATTGATTCTTCATGCGGTTGCTTACGGAATGTTCGTATGACCTTTGTTAGATAAGTCTCGTCAACAGCTTATATATATATATATATATATATATATCATTAGAAGCAATTAGCCGTACCGCGTCTAACTTTTCTGTTAATCTTGCGAACACGGAAAGTAGTTCGATCCCAAAACAACAATAGTGATTTTCTTAAAAATGGCATCGAATAGAACAAATGATATCTAGTGGCTTTCAACCGTTTGAGTTCTATTGTAATATCCTTAATTGGCTACATTTGTTCACAAGAATAACCTCAGGTGAAACTAAGCGGTTGTTTCGATTCTGCTCACCCGTTTCAGATTGAAGGAGCAAGAACTCGCAATGTGCTCGTTAACTTGCGGACTTCGGGCTGGTTTGCCGAAGCCAAATGCTTGGCCCTTAACCCTTTCCGTGCCGAAATGCTGGCTGTCGGGGGAAATGACCCTTACGTCCATTTGTACGATCGGCGCAAACTAACGTTGCATGCGTTCACTCAATTGGTTGCCGCCAGAGTTCGACAGTATGTTCACCTGACTATTGCTTTTCAGCTTCATCGTTTGTCCTCCCATTCATGTTTCTATATTTCATCCACCTTTTTTGGGAATTTATCTGGCGCATCTCTTTGAAATTCAGTTCAATTCAATTTATATAACCATTTACTTTGTACTAATTTGCTTTGGTTTAGGTTGTTACTTCGGATTATCGAGCGATGGTGATATATATATATATATATATATATATATATATATATATATATATTGCACGGATTTGGATGCAGACAATGTGCCATCGGAATCATGGTGATGAATGAAAATAACGAACGAAAGAAAAAAATAGTGTTTAAGGTTCACAACATATGGCAGCTCTATTCCGCATCTACACATCACCGGACATCCTTCGGGATCCATGAGTTCTATGCGGGTTGCCCAAACCAAAGTAGAAGGTTGACTTAGGGAACCCTACCCCGAGCCTTTGATCAAATGGTCTAATCTACAAGGCAGCAGGGCGATCTGAGAATTATATAACTCACTGGGAACCGGTGGCTGCTTGTTCAGTCCATAGGGCTAGATGTCCTGTTTGTCCAGTGTACCCCTTCACCGCGAGCGCCAGTAAACACAACCGTGTGCTTCGAGCATCATGGCCTGATTACCAATGTACTGTCTACCCGGTGGAGGACGCCGAGCACTCGTCTTCATCCTGGCATCTTAGTATGAACACCTCCGCCACGAAGAAGCAGTGCATAGGACTTCCTCAGCAGAGGCTATCTGAGACCCAGATCATTTGGAAGTATTTCGAGAGGCGTCCAGGGCGGGTAGCCAGCTTAGAACCCGAGGCACCCAACCTCGACCATGCTGAGGCATTTGGCGGCATGATGGTAAAAGGAAGGCCCAATTATGTTGATTCAGAAGAACTATAGAGAAGCAGAAAGCTTTTTGACTCAAAAACATAACTGACTGCGGTGTTTAACCATATCGTCTAAAATCCCAAACTACCGTGTTGAGCGATCTCGTAGGCAGTAAACCGGTAATCTAACTCGAGCTACTTGAGGTATTCGACTGGTTAAATTTCTCATTAGGTCATGAACTGACCATTCTGATCAATCTTCCAAACATTACCTGCGTCGGTAATACGTTTGAACGCCGACTGTCATGGAATATCTTGTTTGCAGTGGTCAAATTTTTAAGCCACACACAAAAATCGTCCTCGTTGCCGGAGTGAAAACTTCACTTTTGGTCAATAATCAGACGTCGCACTGGAGGTACAGATGTCTCATATTTGTAAGTTACCATCGTTCCTTCAGCCTGCGCAAACTGCGTCCAGAAGATGATCACCAAGTGGGATGTAACTGCACAAATTATAAAACTTATCAACAGCTCCAAACTGCTCTCTCCCAAAAACAAGCCTCAGCTTGGAACCAATTTAGTTCTGCAACATGATTATACAAAACCTCGTACATGCCTACACCATTCAGACGATCGAGAAGTACTCGCTACTGACCTGGATCCTCGCTCAAAACCATAACATCATTCGCCCATTCTAAATCAGACAAGTTACTGTCCGAATAAATATCAGTGCCACCATTCTCACATGAGGATGAGGCGACTTCCTTTATCATCTCAGTGACAGTTGAAAAAGAAAAGGCTAAAAGGAACAACCCTGACGGACACCATTGCTCTTAGTGAACTGGGATGAGAGATCGCCGTAAGCACGGACTCTGCTTCGGCCGTTTGAATACAGAGATTGAAAGTTCACTGAATTTCTCTATTACACTTTCGTAAGAGTTAGTGCCACAGAATAATCGCACGATCGACTGAGTCTACTGCTGTTCTCGGATCAAGAAAGACCGAGATCGTATGTTTAGGGAAAGTTTGCATGTTTTGGCATCTGTCTTTCAGTGAAGGCGTGATTGATACAACTTTGACCAGATCGGAAACTGGCTTGGTTCACGCATCTACGTTCTTCGCGAGCACTGGGTAACTAATGGAACAGCTTGGATGCTATACTTAAGAATCTAATTTCTCCGTCGTTTTCACACGAAGACCTGTAAACTTTCTTGTAATTCAATGCAATTAACGATTCACACCGGTTATTGGGGACGCGTTCCTTTCCCAAAGTCAATCTAAAAGATTTCCTAACTCTGATGCTAAACCCTCAATCCCATCCATGAAAAACTACAGCATCCTCATTCCTTTCAAGCAAACCCATCCCCTTGATGACCGTTTCTGATAGAAGACTGTTATCTGCCTGCCATGTTTCAATTTCATGTATGCAGAGGAGGCCCACTAGGTCAACTGAACTACTCCCGAAAGTGCTTTGTCCACCATGTCAGACAAGGTCTCTCAAATCGAATCAATAAGCTACCGGATTCCTTGAAAACCTGTCTTACACTTGATTTTCGGGGACCAGTCTTTTTGTTTAGTTGGTAAGAGTTGTCGCTAGATACAGCGTTTTCCTTTTCCCTACATTCTCCTATCCAGTGCTTCTTCCGATTCTTTTCTTAGGCTCCTCCGCAACTGTGGTTCTAATGGTTTGGATGTCGCATTGTATGTGGAATCCGGAAGACGGATCTGGGGACTTCTAAACATAAATGAAGTCGAGGATATCCATCGTTTATGAAGCCCATATTGCTTAAAGTTTTGCCATTGAAGATATGGCTTCTTTGATCTACTCACAGCCTTCGGATCCTGACCATTTTGCTGAAACGAAAACCGCATAGAAAGCCCCGACTGGAAACCACGCCAGTGATTATCATTTAGAAGGCGGAAAGTTCTCCTGGTAATGAGACTACAGACTAGGTACAAACAAGAATAAGCTCGGATCGAAGCGTGATATGAGTCCACACGTGTGGACCAAAGAGGGGAGGGAGTCGACAGTCTGAGTCCAGTGCTGGGAGGGTGAAGGAGGGCGCCAGGTGAGTCAGTTGCTTTTAAAGGCAAAGCTGATGTGCACCTGAAACAATACGTGATCAAAACAAATCTGAATGTGGCGATGTCCGTTGTCGGTTCAGGTGGCTAGGTCAGAGAACGGATACCCGAAGTACATTTCGGTCTCCGCTAAATTGCCCATTTGGGGGTTGAAATTACTGCAACGACCACAACGACCGTTGAACGGGCACTTCAAAGTAATCGGGAAAAGTTCCCGTAGAATTCGTCTTTGGTTTTGGAAGAGCTGCAGTCCGAGGGTGCATAAACACAGTGAATAGGCATCGGTATTTAAATCGACTGCTGCTGACACATACAAAGCCTTCCAGTGAACAATTTACAAGCGATTATTGATTGAGATCTATTCCAACAATGTATTGTAAGGTATCGACTGCAAAGTGATCCCGGTCCTAGCACGACCACGAGTGCTCAAAACCGGATCACCTAACACGAGAAGAATGAGGAGAAAGGCAGAGGTTGGATATAATTTTCAGAGGTAGTGCGCAGAAATGGAGTCTTGCATGTGTATTTCGGAGTTGTAGAATACGTTTTCTAAAGGCGTCATCTTCTGTCTTGGGCGGCTTATTGCCCTACCTTGTTTTTTGATCACTAAGGGCAGCTGAGCGAACAGAACATTTAGACCTAAATAGCGCGTCCAACCTATTTTATGCCCCTCCACCAGTGCTACTACCAAAGAGGTCTACCGAGCCGCAATTTTCATGACATCTTACGTGGTCCTTGTATCGGAAAAACTAAGGTTGCTGGAGTTCCCCACGGAGAAATTGCTGGTGTTTAGACAACTGCTACTTGGCGGTTGCCCACACCGCAGAATGAGCTTTCCTTTGGGAATTCTTTTCGGAACCTTTGACTCGGAAACCTCATTTGCAAAGTGGTGGTGAAGCGTTAACCAATCAAGAACGTGAACAAAGCGCTCGTGAGGAATGTTTTTCAGGTCTGTCACTTAACACCTTGTAATTAGTATATAGTTGCATCAAATAAAGAGAACTCTGAGCAGTAGACCGCTGATCACTCCGTTCGATACAACGGGCAGCGCGATAATGTCATCTTACGCGACGACTGATGCAGTGTGAACTGTGCAGTTCATGGTAAGTTGTAGATAGATACTGCTGGCGAGTTAGTCCTTTACAATCAGACTGCTTCTTCGTGTGATG
The DNA here is from genome assembly GCA_008360955.1 of Fasciolopsis buskii. Lineage (NCBI taxonomy): Eukaryota > Metazoa > Platyhelminthes > Trematoda > Plagiorchiida > Fasciolidae > Fasciolopsis > Fasciolopsis buskii. The sequence goes on from LUCM01001559.1 coordinate 17,319, forward strand.
GCTTGCGCGCTCACATGATTCATCAAGCTCTACGCGGTGATTTATCTGTAACCGAAGAATCTGTGATGCTTGGAAGTTCGGTGGGTAGAGGCCTGACGAAGTAGTCTCTTGGTCCTCCAGCTTTAGGGGTTTACCTGAGATGACAACTTTATCGGGAAAATAAGCCGAATAGTAATTAATCCTAACAAATTGGCTTTCGTCCGGCTATCATTCCCTACTGCTTTTCTGCAGGTTCTTGTTAGAACTAGGGATGTTGAGTGCGAATCCTTACCGTTTTGTTTAGCGGTTGGACAGCCTAGCAATATCTGCCCACCATTTTCCATAACTTACACTAATTGAAATAGTTCCATGCTACATCAGCCGCCAAGCAGTATAATCAGGACCACGTTGACTGGAGTGCGTATTGATATGTTTGCTATCACTCAAATTCCATCTTGTAATCCAGACCATCTTCCTCTTGTAAATATTTTTCTTCGCCAACTCGGCCTACTCGCATCGCCTCCACTGGAAACACCCGACCATCACCATCGTTCAGCGGTAAACGGCAAGGCAAGCTCTACTGACCGCTGCATTTTCCCCAGCAATACATGTCCCTATAGAAAGAGTCAATATCCAAGCCAAGCAAGAGGTGGACATACATAGGCGGGAAAATAAAAGAATGCTGCAGTAGCCTGCACATGGAATATATAATCTAATTGTACAAACGCACTTTTTCAATTATTCCCATTCGGGAAAAAAATGACAACACAATTGCCACTGTTCACGGTTCGCTGTCATATCCTTTCGTGTCTCCAACCAGCTAGTTGACGGGTCTCTCGAGCCCCAACCACGAAGACGTGTGACACCTTCTTTACCTAAGTTTGTTGTGCATCTTCTCGTTCTACCCTACCACGTCACCTGCTGACTTTCACAGGGCTTCTTCCATTCAGTGGGAGGAGAACAAAATGACACAGGGTGGTAGGTGAGTGTTTGCCACAAGTAACGCGTGACCCAATCAACGTAGTCTACTACGCTTCATACGCTGAGATACGGTCCTTCTCAGAATCGGCATCTAATACTAGATTCCTCAGTGTTTGCATTACTCACCCGATCACTCCAAATGATGGGGTTCCTCGGCTTTTAAACTCCACGACTTGCAACGACACTGAAAAACTAAGCGCGTTGTCGCACAGTATACACGGCTTCTCAACTTTGGGGAAACATCAGGACGACACCACTCAAGTGTTTCAGTCCAGCGTATGCTGAGAGAACCTTGGATGTACGAGTGCTCTTGTCTAATTCTTTGCTGCCGTCGTTCGACGTCTTCCAGTCTTGTTACAAAATTTTAAATTTCGAAAGTGCAAAATGCCTCATGAATCAAGCTACGGCATGTCTAGTGCACGTTGAGCTTGGTCCGAAGATTCGAACGAGCGCACGACTTCGTCTGTCCGGTATTTGCGATGGTTCACAGTCAGTGAATGATTTTCACTGTCGAAACTCATTTTCTCAAATATGGTCGTCCCCTTAATCTCGGCTGATATATATATATATATATATATATATATATATATATATATGTATATATATAGTTGACAGTGAGCTGATGTGCAATTTGCTTTGGTATATTAGGAGGCTAACTTCATTGCGGTTTTTATCCGAGGGATTCACCAACCAATCGTGTGAGGAAACGAGTATTTAGTAACGATCTGACGACAGTTGCGATCCTGTCGTCACTTTATGGAAGTTAATGTGGTTGAATAATGTGTTTGTACAGTTGGGTTGTGTTTTCCGTGCGTACGTGTGTGTGTGTGTGTGTGTGTGTGTGTGTGATACTACCGTATTGTTAACTTTTCCCATCCCCGTTGGTGCATTCCCTATCCAACCTGCCCTGCAGTTTGGCGGTGAGCGATACTGCTTATGATGTTTAACTAATAGTAATGAATAGGCGATGAAGAGGTAAATGTGTTTAGTGTGTTTACCTGTATGTATGTATGTATGTATGTATGTGTGTATGTATGTGTGTATGTATGTATGTATGTTTGTATGTATGTACCAGTCGTCCAAAGCATTTTCGTTTAGGGATGCTGTCTTAGATATCGATCCTTTTTTAATGCTGGAAGCTTGGTACCCGTCCATTTCTTACAGTAAACAGTTTTCTCCGTTCAGCCATTCACTTTGCTTCGAATGCTTGGCATAAAGTCGCACTTTTTTGCCGTATTAAATGGGCTAAGTTTGTTGCTGATTCGTCCACTTTTTAATTTTCGGCACTCATTGTTGTCAGGAATGGTCTCATTGTTTCATGCAAGACAATATTGTATAAGTTGCATTCATCGCCTGTAGTTCGACGGGGTCGGAGCGGACATTATCTGAGTTGCCCATCAACAAGACTATTTCCAGATGAAGTGAAGCAAATATCAAGTAAATGTACATCCATGGGATGTATAGGCACGTATCCACTGTATATCCGGAGCAGTGGATTGTAACTGTCATTTGTGCATAGTGACAGCAGACTGGGGATTGACTTGCGATGTGGTTTCCTCATTTGTTTAATGGTTTTTATTTGCTTCATTGTTTTTTCCGGTTACATAAGACGGGGTACGATACACTATGTTGGTTTTTCGTTTCTGCTTCACTGTACTTAGTATAAAGCTCCGTAAATTCCATTTTTCAGTCGGTTTGCACCGAACGCTGTCGAAACCGGTTTCACCGACAGTGGTTCGGTCGAAGTTCCACCGGATGCTGTCCGTTATTACGTTCCTGGTAAGTGATGCATATTGACGATGGAATATAAACTACCCTTTTTAGTCTTCTGTCTTAACATTGAACTAGTTTCGTGTTGAATTCAAAAAATAACTTGTCAGAAGACTTTCACGACGTACAGTCGTTGTATTGTTAAATCGCATGACAAGGAAATCTCAATCAGTATTACCAGAGTCCAATCCACCAGTCAGACTCCTCGGTTAAAATGTGCTAACCAAATCTTTTACCGGTCACTCAGAAAACGGCATTGACGCAGTATAATAAAATTGTCCAGCAAAAACCGTTCGAATTCACCTTGGTGAACAGTATGATAAGCGCCTGTTGGTTGGATTCGCTTGATATTCAAATGTCACCCTGCACTGGTTGGTGCTTTTTTCGTGCTTAACGCTCGTTCAGATCAGCCAGATTAAACGTGCAAACTCTGATACGTGTAGAAAACTAGGTAACCTTTTACGTGAAATAAGGTCGTAACGGGTGGCTTTTGGCTAAATTCGGTTGGTTGTCCTCCAAGGAGGTGTATTAAGGAAGCCCTTTCAGGCCAGATTCGTATCTTCTGGAAAACAAAATAATCAGACTGGTTTTGTTATTGCCAGTATGCCAACTAGCATTTGCCATTGGGTCAGCGGTGGTCATAAATCGATCACACCAATGTTAGTTCTGAATTCTAGAGCTGCATGCAAAATTTCTCATTGTACTGCAGCATCCGCCTGAGTACAGTTGCGCATTAATTTGTGCATATCTTCGAGTAAAGGCTCCTGGCAGTCTCGAACAAATACCCTGCATTTTGAAAGTGCGAAACACATACCGCACCTAGAGACCTCACTCGTCCAGCGGTCTAACGCGCGTTGAATTTCTTGTGCACTGTCAACCAGCAAGGCAATATCATCGGCATATTCTAAGTCAAAAACTCTGTTCCCTGAGAGGAGTTCAACTCCACCTTCTATAAGACCAGATAAAGCGTTCTGTAAAACATTATCTATGACAAAGTTGAAAAGAAGTGATGATATAGGGCAGCCCTACTGTACTCCAATGGAAACGACGAAGGGTGGTGAAAGCTGACCATGAACCCTACCCCGAAGTGATGTATGACGGTACAACTCCTCGAGAACCGACATATACACTTCTCAGGTACTCCATTTCTCAACAAATAGTGTCATAGCACAGAGCTATCAGCAGAGTCAAAGGTTGCACGAATGTCCGATAACACAATGACTGTCGGTCTTTGGGAAGTAGAACGGTGCTCTAAAGGCTGTCGGAGAGTGAAGATGTGATCGATGCGTCCATGACCAGTGCGAAATCCGACTTGTTTCTCACAAGTTTTCCCTTCACGCGTGTTCTACAACCTGCGAAGA
>LUCM01001559.1:32981-134674 GCA_008360955.1 Fasciolopsis buskii
ATATATATATATATATATATATATATATATATATATATATATATATATATATTAGATCTATGCCTATGCGGGAGGGGTGCTCAGTGGATTCTGAGACTACTTTGATCGGTAGATGACTCTTGCTATCGTATAATCACATTTTACTCCGTGTTTCTCTCAAATCCGCTTAAGCAGTTTAACTGAAAATACCTGAGATGGCGTAAACTTGCTACATCTGTCACCGTGATTTCAATCCTGATAGCTCGACCCACTGGGATTATTCATTGTTGTTACGTCGATTACTTCCCGTTTTCTTCCAGCGACGCTCTTGGCTTCTGTTCAGTCACGATATACTTATCAGTGTCCTACACATCTCGGGAATATAACTGACGGACTCACCGTTCTATCACAGTTTGTGCTTCTAGTTTATTTTAACCATCAGCTCTTAATAGACACGTTTGCCTTAACCTCTTAATAATAACTACTTTTTCAGGAGTGGCGATGCTTACAGTGCCCTTCTTGACTGTCAGACCACCCTGAAACTAACGGATCGCGTTTCGTCTGGTTCTAATTCCGCACGTGATTCGTCAACTCCAACACGCAACACAAGTGCGCGCGATTGTGTCCGAATCACCGCCTTACTTCTCTCGGCTCGTTGCTTGCTCCGTCTGGACTGGGTTTTGGGGGCTCGTGTAATGTTGAACAAGGCTCGTCAAGAATCCCCCATGCTTTGTAAAACTAATCACTGTGACCAGTCAGTCCCCGAAGCACCTAAACCACCGATGAATGGCATCCACCGTACAGTCAATTCTGTCTCCGAGCGGGGATTGGAGAAATTCTTCATCATGCTCGAAACAGAAATCCGATCTAGAGAAAAGGAGGCTGAACGCAAACAACGCGCCGAAGCCAAAATACGCGAACATAGTTCCCCCAAGCGGTCAAATCGAACCGATCCCGATGGAGGACGGTCGTCACAATCAGAGGTGCCCCGAAGTAAGTCTCGTTTCTCACGGTTTATTTCATTTTCAACTCGCTCCACTACGCTATCGAACATGTGTCGATTTAGGTAACTTTCCAAAATTGCTTCGTACCATGAAAGTTTTCCCGGCGATTTCATTCCCAAGCCAATGCCGTCACATTTACCCGAGAGGGAAAGTAATAGAAAAGTTGAAATTATCTCAAGTAGCTTTTCTGCAAGAGATGGGATATGCCTACAGGTTGATGAGCTAACTTACCAAGCATAAATAATTCAGCTACATAACGATTGGTTGCTAGGTTGCATCAATGTTACACTCATTACACTCATTACCAAGGCTAAAATGTTTCGGCTACCAAAGAATCATACCGATGGAAATCGATTTGAAACGTTTAATCTCCAATTTGTAGTACTTTAACAAATTGCTTATCCTATTTGAAGTCGACAGAGCAGTCATCTTTGTAATATTTAACTTCAGTTGACACGAATTGCAGTTTGCAACTCAACGGTAGTCTGCGGGTGGTCACGTTGTGGAGTGGCACATGTAACTCATTTATGGACTGTCTTCGTAATAGGAATGCTTGTGCGAACGGTTTTATCAGTCAGAAGTTTTTTTGACGTGCCGAGTTTGTCAAAAACTGAAAGAGTGAATAATTCAGTCAGTATTGGCTCTTTTAGTCCTCAACCCCGAGTAACGGTGCTCCAAGTTTTGTAACCATTTCACAGCATTGTTTCCACTGCCAGTGAACAAGACTGTCCCATGGATATCCCAACTCGTCGATATCGACACGGGATATTTAGAAACGATCCGGATGCGGATCGCGATCCGGTTTTTCTTCCACTGACAGACATCTTAAAAACGAAACCTAGATATTATGCGTCCTATTCGACAGCGATGACCGACATTTAAAATCGGTTGATAAGGCGACAACAGTTAGTCAATGATTGCAATCATTATCTGCTTTCATTGAATGTTTTGGTGTACTAAGAAAATGGGTATTTCCTCGATTAGGTTGCCTCGGCCTAAATCTAGTGGTTTTGCATCCCAGTTTCGTAATCACACTGAAAGATCAAATCAGGCGAACTCCATGATAGGTGCAGATTTCTTACGAATAGTTTGACTTTCGTGGTCTAGTCGCTTCAAGTTTTGCAATCATTTTTTTTGTTTCACATACTGTCTGCTGATTCATTTCGAAGACGGTTCTGTATACGTCAACAGCGATCGACTGAAGTATCAATGTTTTTTCTTAGTAATTGTGTATATGCCCACCGATTGTAGCTCTCCTGACGCTGAAGACAAAATTGAGCAGCATCCCCTCGAGTTTCTTCGGAATGTGCGTTTAACGAACACCGTTGTTGTTTCTGTTGTCGGCCTGGACGTCAAAGTTGGCCGTTTATTAAAGTCAATAGAATTCCAAAAGTCCATTTGTCGTCCTAGCGGGTCAGAACATTATATATATACATATATATATATATATGCATATATATATATATGTCTTGCACCACGATAGAAGTGGTCAAGAAAACACCCTTCGGTTAAAGTAGCAACACCTGTAAGCTTTTCCAGACCCCTCTGTACTGTCGATTTCCCGTTGAATTTGGGTTTTTTGTGAGTTTTACTACCCGACTGCCTAAACCAGTGTAGGAGCTCAGGGGCCTCATATCGATTTTTTGGCTGAAAGGTATGACCTACAAAGCAGCAAAGAGAAAAAAGCGCTGGCAGTCTGTTGCAATCGGTGATCCGTAGTCCAGTCCATACACCTTTTGATTATTTCTCCTCGAGGATTCAACTCTTTCGGAAAGGTCGAGCATAGTCGGTGACTGGGAAATTAGGTTCATTCGCTACCGTGCTTCACTCAAGGTGTTCTGATCACAAGTTGCCTCTAGTGAATGCGATTTCGACTCGCTCGACACGCCCCTTCGTCTTCACAGGATCAGATTCACATTTACCGCATTGCCATTGGTCACCGTTGATTTTATTCAGTCGATGGCTATCGATCGCTCTGTTGGACACTTGTTACTTTATATTTGTTCGTCCTGGCTTTTTGTATATGCCTAATCTGCAGTCGCATTGGCTCAACCAGCCGTCCTGTGTGACTGCTTCTCCGACTTACATTCAAACTGGAGCTTTGAACAAGACTGTCGTTACAGCCAAATGTCTAAAAACCGAGCGAACCTTAGGAACACATCAGAGAAGCTCTTCCCACAGCGGCTCGTGTCACGTATAAAATTCCAAGTCACATGAGTCCCATGTACAATGAACGCCCCCCGATATCACCTGCTTTGCTCACACATCCGTCCCTCCGAACGGCGTAGCAACGATATACTCAAATGTCGAGGACGTCAGTTTGAAAAGTGACCACAAGCAGTGACAAATAGCGAATCATGAGGAAATGAAAACAGCTGCAACCACAATTCTTATTGGCTGATTGACGTGCTGATTCACGAAAACCTGTTTGACATTTGTTCGATGCTTTTAAACTACTTGTTACAACTGCAAGACTGGATTGGGACGAAGCTAGATTTAATTTTGGTTTTGGGTGCTGCGGATGAGTCTTGTTACTTGTTTTGAAATGAATGGTGCTCGTGTTCATTGTACAGTTTGTTATTCTGCATATATGATCGAAAGATTAAGTTCGTGGTCTTATTCTCAGTTAGGAAAACAATTCCTGGCTAAATGCATTGTAGTTTGATGAGAAATGCTACAGGAATTAATCAATTCACATTGTTCAATTTTTCCTCGTTATTAGATCCGGACCGATTCCTAAAGCCTTCCTGGACATCTGTGGTTCTTGAAGAAGTTGTTCGGTTCGCTTCTTCCGATCAGTCTGAAGTGCCGACGGCTAATGAACCTCCTCGAGAACCTGCTGTTGTCGATACTACGAATTCTGGTTCAACCGGGGCTGTAACAGAGCCACACAGTTCACCAGAAGCGACGTCAGCCAACGCTCACGATTCGTTTGATCTCCCGGATGATGTGATTTGGTTACCCAGTCCCGCCGGAAGCACCAGTAGCCGAAGTGCTTCTCCCACTCCGTTGTGCTCATGTTTGGCTTGTCTGACGAGTAGCAGTAATCTCGAGAATGGTGGGGAAGCCATACGATGTGCGAAAGCTTCCGATTTTACTCAGCGCTTTCTGGGACACTGTAACAAGATTACAGACATCAAGGAGGCGAATTTTTTCGGAGGGTAAACACGGGTTTTGTTTTAAAGCTCTATGATTACCTGAAACGTACTGATTTCTGCAGCTGTACTTTACAAATCTCTTTCTTGCTAGAAATTGCTGCATGCTGTTTCAGCAAAAGACACTGAAAAATCTGGAGATATCTTCCCATGCTCGGTTTTCTCGTTATTTAAGATGTGTTTGAATTCATCCCGGAACATTGCTTTTCATTTAAGGCTCATTAAGTCACTCTAGATTAACTATTTTACTACATTCATGTTGCATGATGTATTGTAGAAAAGACGTACCCCATAGCCGCCAAGGTTCCACTACACGATGAGAGGGTGGGACCGGTAACCCTTATCCTAAACTTGGGAGGTTGCCGGGTCCCTTTCTACTCAAATATAATTAGTCCTAGTCGTTATAGCGCATGCCCCTTCGTCTGCACTCTTGAATGGAACATGCAATAAAAAAATACAGCTAATGTAAAGTCGTTACGTTTAACCCTATGTGGGAAGTTTCTTTTCTTCCCTCAGTCCCTTAATGTTTTTTGGTAAGTAGTTTTACTGTTGTAGGTTTGGAAGAGACTTGGTATTTTCGAAGTGTTTTTGTTGTTGTGGTAGGCCGACTGTCGATTACAGTGTGATCTATGTTTTCATTATCTTGATTTCGAGTAGTTTTTTTCATAACTGTGCTGTCGAGACGTTTTTAAAAAGTATTTTTCCTGACTTCTGGGTTCCATTGTCGTGCGATTTGTGCCTAAAGGAAAGATTATTCTGAGTCTTTTCAAGGTGATTACGGACCGGTACCTTCGTTTGTCCCCTAAATAGTTCCCCTTGTCTGATGATTCGATGCTTGTCATATCCAAGCGCACAGTTTAACTTCCCGAAGGTATTATTAAAGCCAGTTATATCCCATGTGCCATCAAAGCTGGCTTGAAAATTGTTGTCTTTGACACTATTCTTTGGCGACCTTGTTTATTTTGGAGATTACGCTGGTGGCGTCTTCGATTTGGAGCGCGGTACATTCTGTATCATGCACTACCTTTCCTAGAGCCGATTTGTCGTTTAATCCTCATATTGGTGACAGTCAACGAATGTGCATAGCGAAATATCCAAAATGCAATTTAGAAACAAACGAAAATCGACAGACGACATTTTTTAGTTTACTCGGACACGATGACAGATGTACCGCGAGAATTCATCACCTCTGATCTCCCGCAAAGAACGGGAGGTACTTAGAACGAAAACGATGAGACATTTGAGTTTTTCTGTGTGTGTTCTCTAGACCATGATTAGAAAGGTATATTTGATTTATTCAAGGTCCTCCGAAATTAACAATGTCCTGGGTTGTAACAGGCGTGTACAAAAGATGCAGTAGAATACAGAGTGAACCGGAAAAAACGACTGAACGATCTCAACATCCCAGATAAAATACCAAAGTAAGTACTTTTCTACGTTGCTGAGGCTTCTTCTATAAACAAGGTAAGTCGGGTACTAGAACGATCAAGTTGTGTGGAAATCTGATCCAATAATTCCCCGTAACGTCAGCTTTTTTGAAAGGCGCATCGCTAACATTTAGCGAAACAAGTACAGTACTTCCCTGTTTGTGATTCTAGGCCAATGGTTCACCCGTCCGTGTGCGATCAGAACTGATTCGCTGGTACGAGAGTATCTGTCTGCGCATGTCGAATGCCAATTTATCGGAGTTTATAGAATCTGTTCACTCAATCTGATTTAGCCCGCCCGTTGGACTGTTCGCCGAGGTATGTTCACTAATGCGTACCTCTGCGTGTTGGAGGCACAGGTGAAACCAGTTAGTTGGAAGGATACATATGGTAGCCTAACTCTGGGGAAAAGACAGTGGTCAGTGAAGCTTGGTTTGCTGTTTACCGCTGAACGATGATGACGATGAGTCCACCAAGTCAGAGGTACTATCTTGATCCTATGCGGACAACTAGTCGCTCAATAGCTTGTCATTTTCAAGAGGTGTCTGTATCGAGCAGAGTCATAATTCACTCGTGATGATAATTTTGATGTGCACTATTCTCCTTCACTGTTCGACCTATTGCATATATCATATTACGAATGGTCGATACTGTCTTACCTGAATTTACCACATGCTTTTCACAGTCATGGACAATACATTGTGGCCGGATCGGACTGTGGTTCCATATTCATTTGGGATCGACCCACGACAAATACTGTGCGCATTCTAGATGCAGATAGCTCGACCGTGAACTGTGTTCAACCGCATCCCTCGATTTGCTTGCTCGCTAGTTCAGGCATCGATTCTGTTGTTCGCCTGTGGTCTCCTAGGCCCGAGGTGAGATTGTCTGTATGGATATTTCTTTTTCGTGCTATTTGAAGGAACTGTTTACCTATTTTGTGGCAAAAATGAGGACTAGTTGCATAAACAGTTAGCTATATGTGACTTGTAAGTAATCAATTTTTCTATCGATGACCAGGTTGAGACCTTTTAGGACACGTCGCTGTATTTTTTACGGAAGATTTCACTCATTCAATTTTTAGTGATATTTGGGTTAATCGGTGTGGGTATTGATCAGCGACACTACACACTTTGACCATATACTTCCATTTGCTGGCAGTTTGCACTTGGTCGTGCGAAGGTCATCGTCATTGTTCAGTGTTAAACACAGGACGCTCCTTCCCTCACATCATAACACGTCGCCATAAGACGAATGACTATTCAAGGTGGATCGGAATGAGACTTACAGTAGTCGGGAATGAAAAGAATGTCGTATTAGCCAACATACAGAATGCAGTCTATCTGAAGGGCCTCAGTGCCTTCATGTAAAGGTCGTACAATTTTGCAAACGTTCCATGTATCAATTTATCGATGTTTCATGCTCATTCTCCTTTAAAATTTACTGGATAAGCTTTGATTAACCCCTTATCCTCTTGCGGCTTAACATTTGGAACGAGGAGTGCATCCCGTTATCACGGGACGAGTCGTTGGCTGTAGTTATCCTCAATGAGGGAGGGAATGCGCTATGATCGTAATGACTATCCTGAGACCAGTTTATTCCGACAGTTGCCAGGGTATTTACCTCGAATTTACGAGGATAGCGTCCTTGAACAACAAACAGTTTGACTGACAATATGCGGGCAATGCTGTGCTACTGATTGAAAATCCAAGTCCGATGTAAGTTTTTCTTGTTCAACCACACGACAGTTAGGGTATGTCTGGAATGCGTTCTGTACCTTCGATATACGGCTCAGTGCCGCAATCAGTGGCGTTCTTCCACTTAAACCCTTTCTTCTTTTTAATCCTTCGATCTGCTGTTCTGCAGTCGATCTTTCATTATTCCTTATTCTTTTTTCTATTTGAGCAGATGGTTCTGTGTGGTATTAACCACGACCAGAGTACATTGGGACAGGATTAATGGTTATCCAAACTGAACTGAGTGCTATTCATTTTCCTTCGTCGAGTAGGTATGTAATCGAAGTTCGTGAATCTACGGAGGCTATTCTACCAACTTAGTTATATATAACGAACTTTCAAGTTCGTTTGAAACGATCAGTTGTGTGCGAAATGAACGTACCATTTCGTTACTTGTTTATCTTCGTCATCGACGAGATATTAGAAAATGTCTTGAAAGGTTTTCAGCTAGTACTTTCTTAAAAGGTTCGTAACCTTGATTAAGACGATGACCTGTGTTTGCTAGAATGCATGAAACATGTGCTATCTACACTAGACAGATTGGTAAGAGTGATAACTTTAATCGGCGTATGATTTGCACTGGACGTTAGCAGTTCCGATATTGATGGCCGAAGAGCTAAATGATCGATGGCTTCCCTCAGTTCGGTAGCTGCATGATGAAGGTTGTGAAGATGAACACGCGTATTTTCAAAACTCGAGTGGTATATATTTTAGAATTAGGAATTTATGGTGGGTGCAACGTTCTGATATTTTGCTGAAGTTGAATGGTCGTGTGTACTATGCCGCGATGTGCTCAGTTCCGTCGTCTTGTTGCGAGACGTGAATGTCTTCTTCGCTTACAGGTTTTCGATCACTGATATTTACGTAGTGTTGCTAGGATTAGATAGAACAATCGTCTCAGCAATATACTTAGGAGTTTAATATTGTGTACCGGTTCTGAGTATGTTCTGTCACAACGTATGGGAAACAATTGTACTATACCATGATCTGTTTTCCATTCCTCTGGTGGGATGTAGAAAGCCACTTGGAGGTTTGCAGACAATATGGGAGTGAGGAATTATGTGAATTAGGTGTTTTTCATTTCGTAATTGGCGTGTGAAAGGCCGGAAGTGATCAAGTAAATAAGGTGACTGCCACTCCAAAAGGTCACAAGCTTGAATCCCAGATGCGCCGGGCGCTTTGGTGGAGTTCGTTGCTACACGTTACTGAAATACTGATCTGCGCCACCCATTGACCGCCAGTTATTCTGATCCAACTCTTTTAATCGCGGTCTTCGTTCCGATTGGTTTTTGCCTACGCATCCTTCTCCTGTTGCTTCTCACAGATTATTTGAGCGAGCGTTGGGTTTCCTGATTAACTGTCTTCGCCGTCGTCGATCCCATTAGATGCATAAGCTTTCTTCGGCGCCGCCGGTGCTTTACAAGGCTTCTTCAACAGATGCTGACAACTTTTTCCCAACGCCGTTTCCCAAACAAACGTTTATTAATCCATCCTCTCACTCTGCCACAGCGAAATACGCAAATCTTTAATCGGATTTGGCGGAGGCATTATTGACCGAAGTAAATTGGAAAATGTTGGCTATTAACTTAGTGTACGAACGATGCACAGTCCCAACAGCTTACGCTTCCTAACTCACGCTTAGGACGATTCCGCACCCATGATCTCTCCAGGTGTTGTACACCGATTTGGATGCCGGTTTCGGAGAAAACCGCAGTGATCAGTTCGTAATGAAGTGGCGCGTTCTGGAAATCTCCAGTAAGTAACCTTTTGGAGCGTGTTCGGTTTCTAGACTGGGACTTGTATCCGTTCCCTACCAGGAAGATACGATGTGGTTGCGCAGAAGATTAACACAAATCCGGGCTACGGAGCTAGAAAGCCACTGGTTAAAGAGTCTGAGCTAAATTGGCAACTCGAGATGCTGATGCGGATAGAAGAGGCGCCCATTTTTTTGCCCAACATAAATACCATTACACAAATGTAGGGGACGGGATGTTGCAACTGTTCACCAATACCTAAGACATTTTGGTAGTGGAGTGATATTAGCATGTAACATTGGCTCATCCTAGATTCCAGGTCGTTGCACGGCTTGCATTACGTCCTGCTGGTGATATAATGACGTTTGGTGCCTGTATTCACAGAAAACATCTGATTTTACATCCATTCTTAGTAGGTATCTTACGATTTGTGTTACTTTGCCTATGGCCAATAGTATGTTCAAATGCCATCCATTGTAGCGGTCTCCACCTAGACAATTTTAAGCGAGTCATGCAACTTCAGCGGGTGAATTTCTGTAGTGACCGCAGAATGATTTTTTCCCCTAAATTCTTTCTGTGTGTGATCACAGTATTGTTCGTCGTGAAAGGGCAACCGTAGATTTTTAGCCGTGTACCGCAAGTTAACATCCACTCCTCATCAGCTGGTTAACTCGAAACGGAACGAAATTAAAGCGCCTATTCCTTCAGGAACGAATCTGCCGGTCAAAATGTCTGCCTTAGGTTACGTAGGTGGGAGATTTAGGTGGATGTTGCAAAAAGTCTACAGTAAATCTATGACAAAATTCTCTTAGTGAGAGGAATCTATGCACCTTTACAGTGTACTCTACTGGTTACTCATTAACTAGTTTCCCTTATTTTATTTACGGAAGTTTTCAAGCAGTTCATTGAACTGTAAGGAAACGGTGACGACCAAACAATTTTTAGATTTCTTCTCACCCATAAAGGCGTTACCAGTGACAAACCTTGCCCTAAAATCCTGCTGTACACTTTAAATCCCAAAGGAGCAGAGTTCCATGGACTTCGTAAAAACTAGTCGTTTGTATGCGCGTAACATTCCCGATTTCGAATCTCGGGTACCAAACTGCAGCTCTTAATGCTTATCACAAAGTACATCTTCATGTCTGATTCTTATATTTACAAATGGTCTTCTCTGTGGTACCTGACAAACACTTATAGGCTTCGTCAATATGCGCTGGCTCTAGGCTACTTTCCCGTCCCTGTGACCGTTATGTATAATAGACACGTTTTGTTTGGGCCTCGACCGGGAACTGCAGGATTTTTTTTGCCGTTCTCAAGCCGCTCTGGTGGTCCGAACTTTTTAAATCCAATTGCTATTCCCTTCCGAGTTTTGGAGTTCTAGCGCAGAAATATTCGAATAAAATAATCGCCCTTTCTAGCGAATGCAACGCGTCTCTGGTCATTGTCAACAACATTCTTTATTCTGCGGATAGGCTTTTGTTTCTCCTAGTAGATTGTCAGTTCCTGTCTCTTGAGCCAATTAATTTATCAATGAGCACTGTTCGTTTGATTTATGATACTCGGCATATTCGCGCCATTATTCTGAACCTGATCGAACAGCTGAGGTCTACCCAAAACTACTCATGAGTTGTTCTTGTGTGATCCTGACAATGTCACTTGGGTTAATCCTTTCTCACCAGTCGAGTTTAGTTGGTCATTTCTTACTTTTAATTAGTAGAAAAATTGTAGGCTCGCACGACAACTGGGTTTTGTGCACACAAACATCACCTTTAGGTTTGCAGCCCCGTTATTCTATGCTAATTCTTGCCGTGTTATTGTTATTCATAAGTCTGTCCACATTATCCGTTCAAAGTTTAGTTCTGCTCTAAGAGAGTCGAGTTAAATTCACGCGTCAAGGAATCCCATGACCTCCGTGTTACATATATCTGATGCGGGGTCAGTAGGTTTTCATAGATGCTGCTTGAACTACGCTCCGAAGCTTTACAATTGCGACATAATCTCCTACATATGCGAAAATAGCGTTGGTTAGTTCTCCCGTTGGCCTTATCTAACAAAAGACAAAAATGATGATATTCAGATGCGGTAAATGATATCAGTCAGAGTGACATCGGCTGATTTGACTAATATCCGTCTGGTTGGTATGACCCCTGGAGTTGTATTTTTAACCTCAAAATTGAATGCTAACCGAGACGCACAAAATGACTGTTAGTGACTTTCCGTTGCTGCTCTTTTCGTCTCAGGGTTTAGTTGTATTGTATTGTATTGTATTGTATAGGCTTTTGCGTACAAGAATGATGTCGCCTTTCATTCAAGAAAAAACGTGTATAAAAATAAAAATAAGAAAAACTTTGCACTCATCACCTTATAAAAATGTGAAAAACAAAACTCGTCCAGGAAAAATTGGAGCACATTGTGACAGGTTGCTCATAAATTCGGCTAAAACACGGTCACGTTTTGTCAAAATGTGTGCTATGCGTGGGACAGTGGAATTCCTATACTATTGGATATGAAACAAAAAGCGGATCGCGTTGAAATATGAGAGCGGCACTTTAAAAGATCGTTGTGCAGAGGATGCGTGGAATCTGACAGTATTTTGTGAGCAAATTTCTCACATGCTAATTAGTGCTGATCACACACACTAAAGGGCAACTCAGTTAGTAGTACGATGGACACACGGCTAATAATTTATAGCCCCCGGCGAAGAATTTCAAAGTCTTTTTTAAGTAAACCTGAATATATAACAGGAGAACAGTAAAAAAGTAGTGGAAAACCCATTGGTATACAAGTCGGGAGATGGTGCTTTGTTTCACTTTGCGGTGTCGAAGCTTCCTGATTTGAAATGACAACCGTCGGAGATTCTTTACACAGGTGAAAATGTGAGTAGTCCACTTGAGATTTTTATCAATAGTAACTCCCAGATATTTCACAGAATCAACCCTGGTAGGATTTTTGAGTTGCTGGAAGTCGTTTCGGATGGCCAGGCTGACCGAGCGAAAGAGATAAAGAGGGAACAGACATTCGAAACATTTAAATGTGTTGAGATTTAAACCAGCTTGTACAAAGAAATCGTAAACAGAAGATAGGTTTTTGGAGAAATTTTGGAAGTTATCTCTGTTCGAAATGACTTGAGGGAGAGCAAGAAAATCAGCATAATTAAACGGATGACAGAGTGAGTCATTTTATAAGTAGCTGATGTAAATAGAGAGGAGAAAGAACGGAGACCTGAAGCACACCTGAGTTGTTAACCAAAGGTTTCGAAACTTTACCATCCATTCGTTTGTACTGGGTTCGGTTTGTAAAGTAACCAGACAGCGATGCTAATAAAGGACTGGGGCAATCAAATTTTTGCAGTTTGTGAAGTAGAAGAGACGTTGGGACTGAGTCAAGTGCCGACGAACAGTCCAAGAAGGCACAAAGCAAAGATCTCATCGATGCGTTTACGGACTTACAAATGTGGTGAATAAGGGAGGCGGCAGCATTCAAACTGGACTTGTTAGATTTATAGGCAAACTGAAATTGGTCGTCAGGAGGGTGCATAGAAGAACGCAGGCTCATGAGTATAACACGCTCCGTCAGTTTAAGACCAGAAGATGGTAGGGCGATGGGGCGAAAGCGTTTTGCTAAAGCAGTAGAACTTCTAAATTTCTGGAGGGGAATAATAGTGACCGATCTCCAGCAGTTAGGGATGGAAGACGAGATGAATGATGAGTTAACTAGAGGAGTAAATGCATCGGTCAGAGCCACGGCACCATGCCCTAAAAGAGCTGAGGACAGAGTACGGTAATTTTAGTGGTGTCATATTATCACCCTGTTCAAATATGACTGGGGTATAAGTGGAAGGGTGGATGAAAGCATGATTGATGCTATCGACATCCGCAGAACATTTTGCATGTTTCTCTTTCTTCCCACACAACATTCGAATACCTTGCCATAGGAATCCATTGTTGTTACCACTCAAGAGTTGGCTGGCGAATGTAATGTCGATGCGTTCGATTTGAGCTTTTATTCGGATGAACATGTACCGCACACTTGAGTTATTACGGGATTTGTAGAAGTGCTCCTTGTACCTTCTTAGAGATTTCAGTATCTGGGTTGAGATACGGCTATTTGAGACAAATAGTGTTTTTGAGGGGCAGCAGATATCAAAGATTGCGTTTGCCGTCTGTGTAAAAAGTTTGACATTGTCATTGACCAGGGGTTCAAAAAAGAAACAGGTAGATGCGAGTGAAAGTGATTTCTGAAGAAGAATTAGGTTGTTGTGTGAAAAGTTACGGAGGCGAACTCGGATTTGATTTGTTCGCCTGAAGGAATGGGAAGCTGACCTAGAGTATATCTTGGGCCTTAACATAAGTAGACAGTAATCACAACTTGAAATTGGAGCACGCAGTTTCAGGGAAAATAAAGAAGGGTGGTTGGTAATAACTCTACCTAAAATGGAGTCTCCTCTGGTGAAAGAAACGCAGAAATCAATCAAATCAAAAACAGTCAGTGGTAGGTTAGATGCATGATTGAAATCATCCACAATAATATGCAGACTATCCTCAAGTAGAGGAACAATAAATATCAGAAGAGTCGAGAAAAGATATGATATTGTGTCGCGAGCTAAAACGGGCGAAATATAGGTTCGTTATGATTGTATTGGTTTGGCGAGAAAATCTAGGATGACATTGTGTCACGAGACGGTTCCGTTTAGTGAATACATATAAGTAACCTCGGACTTGCTAGACCGTTTTCCCATTTTCCAATCCCGCGGTTGCATGGCTAACCTCAAGAACACTTAAGTCTTCCGCGCATTTTCAACTTTTAGGGAACGTTATATCCATGCGCTTCATCTGTTCGCTAAGCCCGTAAAATAATCATTGTGCTACAGTACAATACTAAATTCATTCTCTTGAATGAGGGACTTTTCCATCCTGGTAATCTCTGTTGATTACTTAATATATTTTGGTCTTCCATCTTATTTCAGGATGATCCAGAAGATAGTCGAGTTATCAAAGATCACGTTGGTGCTGCTGAGCGAAACCAGCGCCGTTCAGTCACTGATCCATTGGAGTTTGTGTTCCTCAACATGGGTTACGGCATTTCAGGCTTAGACGCCGGCTTCAATCGTCGTCGTTCTCGTCGACCCCGAGCTGGACGTCGAGGTGAAAGAAATAACAGTCCTCCATGCGAAACTGCCACACAACGACGCGACCGGCGTCGATCAAAAAGTTCTAGTGATGCAGATGGTGATTTTGAGGTGCGCATCGAATTTGACGCAAATGTTATGAATCATGAGGATGGGGACGATGGGAGCGAAAGTTTGGGATCGCTTGACGAGACTGTAAATGAAGATTATGATAACCCAGATGATCTAGACGATATGCCCGAAGCACGCGGGGCCGTTGTTTACTCCGGTCAGCCTACTTCATCCGTAACTTTAGAAACGAACGGGGTCACGCAAAGTCAGGAGGTTGATTCCGCACTGGGCAGGATGGAGAGCGACACGTGTCCTTTGAGTAGTCAGAGGGTTGGACGGCAGGGACGTCGGAGTCGATCTGAAGCTGTCAGCAATAGGCCAACGACAGCTGTCACTGACTCTACCACAAATAATTCGGCCAGCCAATCCAGTTCGACAAAAACAAAAAGTAAAAGGGCCAGGAATGAATTAATGTCATCTGCTTTCCAGCCTCCAATCGCATGCAGCGCTTTTGATGATGATGACGATGATGATGATGATGAGCGTGTGGAAGGTGGGCAGAGTAGCACAGACTCAGATAACCCCACGAGGACGCATTCCAATTCGTCCAACCATCGAACCCAATCGTCTTCTGCCAGTGTTCGCCGAAGTGCTACTTCATCCCATGCTCAGTCGGCGGTCACTCCTCTATCAACCCTCCGCTCAGTTTTGCACACTGGTGACCACTTTTTCCTGTTTGGAGCTCCACCAAATGCAGACAGAAGACCGCGCCGTAGAGAAAGGCGCACCCCAACAGGCCACGGGGCGCGAAATGAAAACCCGGATGATGATGAGAATGTGGTTTCTGAGATCCCCTGCTCGTAAGTTTTCCTATACTGTCTTGTTTTTCTGTGTCGAACTAAATTAATGGGTCTTCCATAGGCAAATTCGGACTCTATTTGCATGCTAGCAGTTGGATATTTGTGATTATCTCCGGCGCTCTATTCGTCTTCCTCCACAAACCGTTGGGGTTAAAACCACTGGGCGTCGGTTTGTCTGAGTCACCTCAGATTTGTTTATTCGAGTTCAGATAAGGTCAGCTGTTGAAAACCTTTAGTGATAACTGTTGATCAAGACGCCGACCTATTGCGAACATTCCTGACCATGCTGTTTTCATATTCAAAACATTCTGAACAAGGTCGAGTATCCACTATAGAACTTCCGTCCTACGTGCGTCGATTGATTCTTCACTCTGCAGTAGCTGATGTGACGCTTACATAGTTATTCTCAGCTTTTGAACCCAAGTACCGAAATCTATCCACTTCACTCAAACCATCTGCAAAAGCAGGATTCGGGTTCGAGCCAGCCAGGTCCTGTAACAGGATTTTAAACTTGGAAGGTGCCAACGGCATCCCAAGCATACGTCGTGCACTATTGTTTAGACGTTCGAGAAAAGTTTAGATCCTCAGGCTGTAGTACAACGTCGTCCGCGGATTCTAACTAACGTAGTCGGAAACGTCGATGTTTCCTCCGTATGCAGATCAACCTCAGCTGGAACGATGGTAAAAAAAATAATGGAACAACCACATAAGGTCTCATTAGGTCAGGTATGGCAATGAGCCGGACGACAGTGAGTTGCCGTCTGTCACCAAAGTGATCGGCAAGACCCAAACGTTTGACCTTTTCGGTGACGAACACTCAATCTACTTGAATACTGCCGGCCGACGCTTTGTCATTCCGGACTCAATTCCTTAATACATGTTTAAAGTGCTACTCGTATTCCGAAATTTCTTGTCGGTTTTCTTTGGATAATACTTTTTTATTTACTTGAAAAACCACAACGAGCTAGCTCTGATCGATTTCCATCCCTCTTTTTCTTGCAGAATGAGTTGACATCACTTTTTTACGAGCTGAAACCAACGGTACCGAATGATTGCCACATGGACGAAGCACTTTTGTGTCACGTAAATTTCTATGCACAGAGCCTATGGGTCGTGACGGACTTGCAATAAATTGCGTCGCAGAAGGGTAAAAACGTGCCGATTTCATCCTTCCCCCAATTTTTCCCCACACTGCTCGATTCTACATTTGGGCGTATTGCAGTCCGGTTTACATTCTCCCGCACATGATCAAATGCAATGTGTTGAAACTGTCCTGGCAAGGAAGTTTTCGGTGTCATTGCACAAACTACCAAACTACCTGTTTGTGACACTGCTGTTTGTGTTACGATTCAGTACGTGTCTTTTTGTGATGCTTACTCAGTCCATCTCATGTCGCTGATCTCCTAGAATCCGTCTGCCACTCCACCGATTGATATAATCAATCTGTACGGTTGCCTGGATGTTTTTATAGACGACGGAGATCCTGGTTCATTATTACGACCTTCGAGTTGATTTTTGTGTCCACGATACTTGAATCAGCTGGTACTTTAATGAACCTTGTCGTCGGATATCAGACAGCCGTTCTGATCAGCCCAGCTACCCGTTCCAGTTCACGCGTTTTGCGTCTCACAGGCTTAATATGGGTTTGCTTCCAATATGTCAAATTGACCAGGATCTGCCATCGTCATTTCATACTCAATCTGCGGGCGTATCTTGCATACGTTGGTGACAATGCACATGCACACAAGTACACAAACGTTTCATCTTTGTTTCGTATCAGTCTTGTCTGATGATCCGTGCGCAATGCGAAGACGATGAAGCAAAGACCACCCTGAAGAGTCTGACAAAAGCTTCTCGTAATGTCCAGCATCTCGCAAGTTTGTTGGTGCTGGGACAAATTGTGATCGCATGTGGTCAGTAGTCAGGCCCTCTGCTTTTGAGAAATCACTGAACGAATCCCGTTTTTCCGACTCCTTTCATCAAAATCACTTTCATCTATTTTTGTTTGAATGCTTGACCGCGGTTAGTTGTGCTTTCGCGGTGTTTCCTAATGCTGATACAACTTGCAAGTCAAGTTGGTGGTTTCTATAGGTTTCTGCTCCTTGAGGTTGATGCCTGGTGCTCATGTTTCAATGCCAGCTGAGACAACATCCTCGTTTGAGTGATAGTCTCCATAACTTGTACATATTTAAAGCCATCTCGCCGTCCAATTGAATCTTAGTCTTTGGCATGCTCACAAACTACCGTTATCGACACTTGTGAAAATTGGATCTGTTGACTTGGTGACTCTTTAGCTTCATCGAACTTTGTTGTTGAACGGCAAGGCGTTGTTGTGTTGTTTTCGTAGTGTGCTCTGTTGGCAAGCTGAGTGAATTAGGCGGAGTATTATAAATGAAGTTGATGTTGGCAACGTCCGGACTCGGCTAAACAGCTAATTCCGCCTTTTTCTCGGGTCACCCGATCGATCCACTCCTCCTGATCGATCAGCGAATTGAACTCGTCCTGAAAACCTAGCGAATCCTACTCAGAGAAGTCTACCTGTTGAGACTTTTTTTTCCCAATTCGTGAACCACTAGCATGTATCCGACAGTGGATTCTATTTTTAATATCTTGACTTTGCAAAAACCTAAACAGCCTAGCTTAGTGGATCCCACTTTAGGAACTGGTTCCCTATCCACGTTTGTTAAGTTTAGTAAGCATCGATATTATAAATGGGCGATTACACCGTGACCAACCAGTCACTACGGTGTTTTTTATGCATGAATAGTTTGGCGGGGAAACTTATTACCGCTTAACTTCCTTCCCGTTTACTATTCGCTTGTGTTCTTCAAGCAGTCGGACATATGATCTTTTGAGATGGCGGCTCGACAAACAGCATTAACTTTATCCACTTTGCGGCTACATTTGTCCTCTCAGTAAGTGGTTCGGCTGTGTTGACAGTTTTTGGGCGAATAACCTAGTTTATTTAGTGAGTCGGGGTAGATTCGTGGATTACTCGGACTGTAGACTTGTATTACACAGCCTCTTTGGGAAGCTGAATCAGGTCAGTTCTATAATGTCGTAAAGAGCTTCGCAGTTTTCCTGTCCTTATACTTGCTCATGTTTTACACACATTTAGATATAATCGTGATTCCGAGCGAACTTTGTCAATAGCTGAAACGAACCAACCATTCCGTAGTTGACATTACCATGTGTAGTATTACGCTCGACTGTTTTATGTTCACAATGGCTTGTCATTTGCAAACGTCAATCTGCGGCTAAGAATACCGGTATCTTCCAGCTCATACCCCGTTCATTATACTAATGCTTCAGATACCGGAACTCTGTGGATTGTTAGAATTAAACAAGAGAAATAGCTCACTGAGGCCATTGAGAATCTAGGCCGAAATTTCAGCAACCAAATCCAACAAATCTGGAAGTCATCGAAACCTATGGTTGCTGGAACAAATCACATCGCAGTTATTTTCTTACAATTTGTGGATAAAATAAAGGGTATCAATCTAAAAGAGGATGAACTGTTTCTTTTTTGGGATCTCAAATGTCTCTTCATCTCTAGTGATCCACATCAAGTTAACAAATTCAAGAGCTCTACCCGAATTTCCGCGGGAGACAGATAACGCGTTAGTTGGGGCATTTTACTGGTGACACTTATCAGCTCATCAAAGGGATGCCAATGATACTACCTACCCACAATTACACGTGTATTTGTAAGCCGAAGCTAATTCTTCCGGAATCCTGATACTGTGCATCAATTGGGGTCAAATGATTATTGTTGAACGGGATAATTTTCGTTTGAAGAGCTTCTTGACTTACATCGAAATTGACGTTGCAAAATTTACATCTCTAGCAGGACATGGTTCGCTTATACGAATGACATAAGAGAAGCCTTTTTAACGGACAAAAATAGAATGCATTGTGGATATGGAAAAATGCGTTGTAATAATAGAGATATCCTGTTATTTCTAAAAAATGGACGATACAAGAATATAATAGGAAGCTCCGTACTGTATTCTGCCAGAAGACATTATCTTGAGCAAATCGATTTTCGTCCAGTTTGACGTAATAGTCTAATAGCACGTAGCTCTAGGGTATGGTTCATATAGAACACTACGTGATTCTTAATGTTATTCACGATGTGCTTCGTGTCCGGATGTGACAAGTTAGTAACGCCAAACTCCTAAAACTTGTGCCACGTAAGGTTGCTAGATAACAAATCAGTAAGACCAGAAAAATACTGAACGACAGCGGCGGGCCTATCGATAAACAATGTTTAGCTATGCTTTATGTCTAACAATACATGCAAAAAAATTTTGTGAATAAATCGGCCTTTGTCTTTCGCAGCGAACTTGTAATGCGTCCCGGATGTGATATATATATATATATATATATAACAGTGGAAATTGAATATCAACATCGGTTTGTAAGCAGGTATGATACCAGCGCAATATTTAAAGGAAATCGCACAGACACCGGATGCAGACGGAAAATCATTAAACAAAAAGTTTTTATTTTTTTGGTGTTGGTTTTTAAGGTCCAGGAGTTCTGAAGACGCCGCACAGCGTTCGCGCCATTGACTTCCATTCTGACCTGTAGCTGTCACCCTATCTTCATCTGGTTGCTCCAACCAGAAAGGCGCGAAGCACCAACCTATGCGAAATCTAAGAGCTAAATCTCTACGCTAAGACAGCTACGTCGCTTCTCCCAGCCTTGTCGGGTCTGCGGAAACGATCACAGAGCGGTAAGTCGTGGACGGGCATACGTGAAAAGTACCGAAGCCGCCCAAATTAGAGCGATCACACCGGACAGAGGGCGACTAACAGCGCTCGACAACATACCTCGTCGTTTTCTATCTGCTGTTCCCATCAGACTCGGCGAATGCCATTCAGGGCCTTAAACCGGATTTACTAGGCCTCAGTTGTTCTGTTAGGTGCTCGTTGATCCGCCTCTCCGGACGTTGCTTACAGTGCGACCTGGAAACTAGCAGTCTGAGGAATAATCGCGAGCAATAGTGGATAGATAAATGTAAGAGAGTGGAAAAGTCTACAGCTATCGACAACCTTTAGCGATTGATTAGAAGTACTGGCGAGTGTAATTGGGATTGTCAAAGAATCTGACGAGCCACGGATTCAAACTCGGACGCTTTAGGTAGAGTATTTTTGGTTTATTTGGCCAACTGCCACAGTATAACTTCCACTTTTGACAATCCAGGTAGGTACCAATCCTTCATTCGAGATGGTCAGTAGGGCAATGGGTTTCCTTGAAAGGCAAGGCTGCTGTACCAGATGATCTTAGGGCTTTTCGAACATAGCAGTGGTGGTCTAGAATCTGAGCCAACGAAACACGGTCGATTGGGAGGAAGGGGGTACATTCCTAATAGCTGGTGGTGAGTAACGATATCGTCTTGCAAGAAAGGCTATCGGCTCTCATTTGAAAGCCACAGATTCATAAGCATTGCGTCCAAGCTGTTCGCGGGGAGTAACCTTTTGGGGAGAGAGCTCGCATGTAAGAATCAAGAGTGCTTTCTACTCGATCAGGGTTGCATTGATCAAATTTACAATCTGGGACGTCTTCGAGCATAGAAATGCATCCTGCCGATCCACGATTCTCGTATTCGTTGAGTTGAAAGCGACATGTGTCTAATTCGATCTTGCAGTCTTGTAATGCTGCTTCCCACTGGAGAGTGCGTCATAGAATTCCATTTCATCTTTCCACTCTCTGCATTTGAACAGCCGGATTCGTATTATTGCTAATAGCGGCGTTTCATCCAACGAAAAGTGCTTGTCATTTAGATAATGACGGAAACGGCCTCGTTCTCATTAAAAGAATAGTGAAATAGATACTTGATCTGACAGGAGGTTGTCTGATTTAGATAATGAAGGCAATATTGTGCTCTTGACTAAGAACCCAAGTTGAAAATTTTTCTCGATCAACTAAACAAGAGTGTGGATTTGTTCGGGATGCGTTTTGCACCTTCTAAGTGTAGAATGCAGTTGCAGGAATGGATTAGATCGAAAGCGAATTTTCTTTTGTATGAGAATAAATGAGTGAAGTAGATAGATTTAGTCACTTGGATAGTTATATCACACCTGATGGTCGTATATCGCATGAGCTGTCCTCGTGCATGACAAAAGTTAATGATTCAACTAAGCGAACTAATGTATGCCGGGGAACTGGTAGATTACCATAGCCTAACCGACGGTGCATCATGCGCCACTACGGCTGCTTATTCAGTAAGCCTAAGCCCAACGTGTTCACGGCCAACCAATAATGTTGGTGGCCCTCGTCCATTCCTCGCATCCCAAGTACGCGCACAGTGACATGTCTTGATGCCTCTAGTCTTGGTTGTGATTCGGGCAGAGTAGATGACCCTACAGAACTCAAATGGTATGTCTGGAATGATGGAGAAACAAAAATTAGTTTGTCTATGGTTCTTTTAGCTTCACTTTTGATGAACAGTCTGTCTTAGTTCGATCCTTCGTTTTAACTTTAGATAGGCGGTGCAAAATTGTCAGCTAGTGTTTCTGTCTAGGAACACTTTCGTTAATGTGAGTCAATCAGTATTACTCAATCTACTTTTTGGAAGCGACGCTGCTCCGAGCCCCTGCAGGCTAATTCTCGGCTGTTTTTGAGAAGTCGGTAACTTTTGAATTTGCGAATGCGTACTTTCTCACTCTTACTGACCATAACATTCTCCAGTTATTTACTCCGATCTGTTGCTGGCACGGTCCATAAAACGTGTGACCGGTAGTCAAGCAGATGACGTCGCGGTTTCCGAAGGAGAAGGTCGCCGGTTGAAGTTCTCCCGCCGTCGCCCAACTTCCCCACTTGGTAGCCCTCTAATGGCCACGGCCCTATTCCTGCACAATAATGTACACTGTTGCTTCATTAATAAAGGAAGTAGAAAGATTTTTAAAAATGTATTGATACGTTCTAAGGTTTACCAGGAAACACTACCGCGGGCGAAAACTTTTATGCATATTAAAATTTCACTTAGAAATTACTCCCAAACTGTTATTAATCGTTCCACATCGAACTTGCAGAGTTTATACGCGCATTTGCTCGTTCGAACTGTAAACTTATTTCCTCTTAACTCTGCTTCTGGAGACTCCATTGTATCGTGTGTTACTCCTCGGCTTGTTGATTTAACGAAAACGTCCCCAAAACTAGGAAACATTCTGTTTATTGGAACATGAGGGTTTTTCCATGTTTTATTTGCACATTACCAATACTAGTTTCATACCCCTAGGTACGATGTAAAATTCTGAAATTCGCTCTGCCCCGTGACTTTATATCCATAGTTTTTACTGTTAACCTCTTGGGAGGCTGGTCTAACCGTAGTACATTGGATTTCTGGCTCATTCATATCGATATGCCATGAACAAAATTAAAATTTTTTTTGGAGAAAGAGCCTGAAAGATAAAAAAAATAATTGTAAATGGCCCCTTCTAACCGAATAACAGGAGCTCTGCTGCCAAATCTTTTCTTATTCCCGAGATTGACGACAGCGAATAGCTGCCTACTCAGGATTCATATGATTGTGTTTGGCTGATGATGGTGTCGAAAGGAACATGTTATACGTTAGAATGAGTGCTTTTTTATTCAGAAACGTCCCGGAGCAGCGAACGTTAGTTGCGAGGACGTTAGCAAAATTTCTTCTTGATGATTGTTCCTCATTCTCTATTCCTATACGGATAGAGACTCAAGTTGCCGCACGTGCTCTTGGTTCATCATCTTTCAAGCTAAGTTGAATAAAGAGATTATATGACCTTTTTCAACATTGAACACTTGTAGATTATGACAGGCCTGGTTTACCAATGATGATCGTTTTTTGCGGTTTTCCGGCATTAAAAGCAAAACCGATTTAGATCACGTGCTACTTTTCCTATTGGTTAAATATATGTCCTTGGGTGAGATTGCCAACGGATCTCGTGATAGACGGTGTACTATGCGAACATCTAATGTTTTGCTTTGGGGTTCTGTTTCGCTTACAGCAGATTTGTCTGATTCTCATGCACTCAGAACTTTCGGAAAAATAAAAAATATAGTAAGCAACCACAATCTGGAGGATTTGTAAACCATTCTGTCAAGACAGCTGCACACGAGAATGAAGGCAAATTAATTACACATGAAGGTTCATAATATTCATTAACTGAGTGAGCAAGACAAAACTGGTTCAGTTTATTCGAGTCTGGTAAACCACAGATTGTGCATCGCCAAGCTCTGATTTTGGTTTTTTTCTTTCAGCATCGAGTAATCGTAACTGACTATAGGGAAGCAGAATCATTTCGAATAATTAATGCCACGAATTGTTTCATTTAGCCAAATCGCCCATGGTTTCCAACACTCGTGTTAGGGGTTTTCGTGGACTCCAACTAGGTCTTCTTGGAATGATTAGCGTTTCCATATCGTTCCATCAGATTATGGCCTGGCTACCTCGAACCGTCGTCCATCACTACCTTCCCCGGATGACAACGCCCACCAATTGAATCGATCGGCGGACATGCGTAACGTGTTTCCCAACTAACCTAGTCAAATTCAGTGCCTCTTCGTCTAGGTGAACTCTGTAACCCAATGCCACCTCGTTGATGCCCCTTTCCGACTGACGCGATGCAAGTGGACCTCTAACCCGCGTAACTTAGGATCTCTTCACTACTGAGTTCACACTCCATTTCCTTGAGTATCAGGGTTAATGGAGAAACCTCCATCTGCGTTGTAAATATCCTTTATATATCGCCCGACCAAATGCTTCTAGTATTCTTTCTATGGGTAATTTTATCAGACTGAGTTCGTCCGACCCGCGTCGATCGAGTTAGCTTCCAGTGTTGGGATCTTCGAGAACTGACAATGCGATGGATGGAGAATTCGGGTGATACAGCTCAATGTCGCACTCCTTGGATTTCTCACATTAGAAATATTTCCGCTTTCCTATAATCTATCTAATTTATTGTCTTTGATTTTTCGTTCTTTGTCATCCGATGTGGATTGATAGCAAATAACCAGGGCGTGTTGAAGTAATCTTGCAATGAATTAAGAATATTTCACATGGCGCATTCTCGCTCGTACGGTGATGGATCACTAGTAGGGTCTTGGGGTCCTTGTGGATTATTAGACACGCCATAGTTTTGTAACCGTTCCCACATGTACTCCCGGATGGTCGTATCCAAAAGAGCGCGGAATTTGTTGCACCAGACTATGATTGGTTGTGGAAAATTGCAAACTTGTAGCGTGAAACTTGGCCAACACACTCCGCCACGTAAAAAGCTCTTTGATTCGGTCTAGTGCGTCGATCGTGCGCAGCTCCAAAACGACTGAGAAGCATCCAGATGTTGGCATCAAGGTTAGTGATTTTCGCAAATTGTTTTGCTCGTTACTTGGAAACTGGTTGTATACTAAATTTACTCCAATAACATGGAGAAGTTTCTCTTTCCAATACGGAATAGATCAACTCGTAAACTCAGTAGTCAGAGAAGAAAAGCCAGTCCAGCCTACTTTCAAAGAAATGTTATTCTGTCTGTTATCGGTAGTACAGTGAACAGAATTGGAGGTCGGTGTTAAATAAAAGATATAGGGTTCGCTTAAGTACGGAATCTTGGGAACACCAGCATTCACGAGAGACAACTGAAACAGAATCAACTCAACGAAACGAAGATGGTTCGCTTGCCGTGGAAGTGTTAGGTCGTAACATGAGGGCCAGATGAAACCCAAATAAGGGCAACTTCGCCAGCAGATCATTCTACCAAACTTTGTCGAAGGTCTTAGAGATGTCCAAGGTGATCAAGTGAGCTTTGTGGTTATCGAGTGCAGCTGACTAGAAGTGTGAGATGGCAGTTAGGTGATCACCTGTAGGACGACGCTAGCAGGGATCCATATTGACGGGCACTCAGCAAACCTTCATGTTCAACGTACAGTCACAGCTAGTCGGAGATAAAGATCCCGACACTTTCGAAACGAAGGACGTATGAGCGATTAGACGATAAGTTTGGGGTCACAAGATAGGAAAAATAATTGAATTTTTCGATGGAGAAAGGAAATTGTTTTGATTCGAGAATGAAGGGAAAAGACAGCGTAGTATAGGAGTTAACTCTTGAGCACACATTTTTAGAAAGATGTTTGAAACACCGTAAACATTGGAATGGAGAAGAACTTGGCGAATCTTCTTGTTAGTGTGTTTGGAGGCGTGAGAAGAAGGCGGAGAAGCAGGGCTGACAGAAAGAAAGGTTTGAGACGAACGGAAAGTTGGAAATATTCGCCTTGTCGATTAGGTTGCATACCAGGGCACGGGAGAAATTTCAAATGGGAAGAAAGTTGGAAAGGCATAATTGGTTAGTGAGTGCGCGCAGGTAAACGAAAGTAGTTGCTCATTTGATTTATGAGGGTTTTGCTTGATTTTTCAGAACCGACCAACCAAATCCTGAGGCTGGGCGTGTATAAATACATATTACAATGGGTTTTGCTGTAGCAGTGAGTCGGATGACAATGGAGCTGTCTACGACCTGTTGACATCTATGAATGGCACTGGTCGAAAGCCATTTTCTCAACACCGACCTATTCCAAGTTACCTCTGGATACAGAGTGAAAATTTTTCCAAAGGGTCACTGCGCATGTTCCGGTCTTTTGAGGCAAAAAGTATATCTTGTATTGCGGCATGGTTTACTAGACTTTGAAAATATAGTAGAGTTTATCGTTTGGTGTGCCGTCGGCAACGTTGGTGAATGCGGAGACGCTAATCTTCCTCGGGTTTCTCAGAAAGCTTTTTAAACGGGCCAGAGCGAGTCTGGAGGATATGTTCTCAGGACAGTAGTGTCGGTAGCTTTCTTGCTCATGGTGAGAACAGAATTTCCAAGTTCGAAGTTGTCAGGAGGTCTGCTATGATAGAATCAGCAGATCTTGGCGGCCTCTGAAACTTGACAAATTGAGAACTGGAATTGGAAAGCAGGGCCTCTCAGAATAAAGCAAGATTTATTCTATTATCTTGCATCGTTTGTATCATAGTGCTCTGGCTACCAACTTCCAACAGGGTCCTAACAGCACATTAAGATAAGTGATTTGGATTTTGGCTGTATAGAGTTCTGGCACGCTGACTCATCGTCTCGCTGGGAAACAAAACGCGTAACTTTCTAGCTATGTTGAAGCTTGATGAGAACAATAACTCCCGTGACGACCCGTAGAAAGATTCGGGCATAGGTTGAAAGCACCGTCAGCAACTGTCGGTCTATTTGTCCGAGACCTCTAGCCTTTACACATCGAGGTTCAAACTTGACTCGGATTCACCGTACGCTTCACAAAATTAGACTGAAGTGTTCAACCAAACCACGTAGGCTTTAACTCCTATTAGATCTACTTTGTAGGTCGTATGTCCTGTGAAATGTTGTCGTGATCAACAAAAGCCCAATACAAAAGTGACGCACTTCTTCAGCAGGTTTAGTTCTCGTCATACCAATTAAGTGTAAAGAAATCGTATTTGAATTCATTCACCTGGCAGTCTGGTATTCATCTCTGAAAATACTCCACTGGTGAACTGGCAGAATCTCCGGAAAGATTTCAGGAAACTCTCTACTGATACATTCACCTACTGAATTAGGACTTCTGGAACATTTGCCATTTACTATCTTAATGATGGTTATTAGAAATCCCACATAAACATCACGAAAAACAAAGCTCTTTTTGAGGTTGTTCATTGTAATGGTATATAATATGGCTCAATAGTTTTGTAAAAATGCCGGGAATATTGTTTAGAATGCTGAGGCAAACCAGTCGTTTACGTGAAGTAGGGAACCAAAACCACGTGAACTATTCCTAATTCCCTTAATCATGATTCGCGCTCATGTCTATACCCAATTCCTCTTTTGCTTGCCTGAAAACTGGATGATAAATAATAATTTATTCAGTTTTTCTTGCAAAGATTGCGGTTGTTGGCTGTGCGATTCTGTGGAATAACTGGTTTTTAAAATCTAGATAAGGCATTTCGATAATGTTCATTATATTTTACGCCGTAGTCATTTTTCATCATTTCGATTCTTTTTACGCCCATCTGTAAAGTTCGTTTCCATACTACAAATAGCAAATAATGAACACTACCCATAGGTGGTAGTGAAACTGCCATTTATACAGAGTTTCTTTCCTCTTGGAGCCTAACCTTTTAGGACGGTTACCCATCAGAATTTCAGCTCCAGAATCTTCATGCATGGGTGAACACTCATGAAAAGTACCCATTTATGATCAGTTCCGTCTTTGTTTACTCTAATGGTTGGAATGCATAAACAGTTTCCCATATATTTAGTGAATTGTAGCTAACTGGAACTGGAAACGGTGTGAAAAGTAAAATCATGTTCGTTAGTCGACGAATTCTGAAACAGGTTCTTTCAGGATTTTAATTGTGCGATTCCACTTTTTTTGTTACCAGACTGAGTCGCCCGTGGTAACAAAGTAAATTTCACGACAATATAATTACTTGTACAACGGGTGATGTAGTGTGAGGATGTCGAGTGATTTTCTAGATTTCACGAGATTCGTACGATTCATTTCCTCACGAATTGTCCAAAATGACTACGGAAACTGTTTTCAGTTTGTCTGCGTATAAGTCTTGTTTTGTGGTTAGACGGTTGATTTCCGCTTCAGTTAAATGCTGTTCATGAATTAGTGTGTCGTTTTGTTTTATGACTGCCGTACAGAAAAAAAGACAAATGGTTATGTTATACAATTAACTATACTAAAAAAAATGACAAAAGATCAATAATTGGTTTTACGCATCACACTTCACGTCAAACTAGAAAAAAAAACATGTGACCCGAGATTTAATCCGGCCGCGAAACAGTATGTGCCAGATACATGTGATTTTTTTCAGATAGCGACTTCAATCTATCTCCGGTCCAAACTAGAAACAGGCCGCTTGTTTTGGTTAGCATAAAGCGATTTGTACAATCAGCTGGTCAGTGCCTTTCTCATTGAAGAAATTGCAACTATTCGGACATCGGTCGTCCGGAAATGAACGTGGATAAAAGCCACCGATTCACGATAGATAATCTTGTATTGTGTTGTTTGATTTTTTCAAGCACTAGATTATATTTCGTCGGTGAAATACCAAAAAAAAAATTCCGCTCCCCTTGGTACAACACGAGTGAAAGTGAACACAATTGAAGAAATTTATGCGGGTGGGAGGCCTCTTCCGAGACCCTCAGTGAACATGGATTTTCAAGCGGCACGTATATACTGTTGACCAGATTGGCAGACCGAATGGAACAGAAAGAAATTACGTTGTAACAGTTTAGAATCTTTCTTTACTAACCCAGGAGAATTAAAAAAACCCGAACAGAGTTGGATTAGTTAGCTGAATTGAAAAACGAAAGGAGAAATAGCATTATGAGTAGCACGGAACTGGTTGGGCTTTTGGTATGGAAAAAATAGACGCCGTGATTGGGATATGCAGTCACTTATGTGCGAAACTCGGCGGACAGAGTGGCTCCAAGGTGGATAACAACTCATTATTCAGGGAATAAGCGTACGCACCATACTGGGTTACTTAGGATAAACAGGACCTAATAGGATGAAGATACAATGCGGGAGATGGATGCATTTTACCGATAGCTTTGTTCTGATAGGTTTGCAATGTTTTGAGGGATACTAGTTAGGTTGCCTAAACCACCGTTAGTTAGTATACGCTATCACAAAGCTAAATTGCACGTGTGATTAACTGCAGAATAAGATAAACTACTAGAAAAGCCAATTGACTAAGTGGAGAAACGAAACAGCAAAAGAACCTAACGTGAAAAAACACCTGAGTTATTGGCTAACTTTAGACGATTTGTTCCAAAATCTCGCGTTTCGAATGTGTCCGATAATGCAGCCAAAAAGGTCATAGTGACGAATTAGGCGGGTATCCAAGAGAGTGAAGGCTGAACATAAAAATGGCCAGAGCTTGAATCAGAAAGGAGAGAATAATCAATGAATAAACATTTACCAAGCAATGCAGAGTTGTTTAATGACTAGCAAATACGATGTATTAAATGCGATATCTCATCGACGGTACCCATGTAAGGTTTTTAGGCGAACAGACAACGATCGGACTGAATCCCAGTGTACCTCACGAGATGACCTAGGATGACATACTCAGCAAGATTCAGAAGTTCCAGTTTAGCGCAATAAAGTAAGTGATGAGTGTAATTTTCTCGAGACTTTCGATGGCCGTCGTTGCTTTATAACCAGACGGAATGAAATATGAATACAGAGAGTTCTTGATCGAAGAGACTGTAACCATCGGAGCTAAGGCATCTGGCACTGTCACGGCCTCAAATTGGATAGGTTTAAAAAATTTGCAACTTTTGCCCTTTGCATAGGTTCCATGTCTCTACAGGCAATAGAGGAATGCGATGAAGGCGTAAACGCGGCTAGTACAATAAATTATATTGCCCTTGTGTTTGGTCCTTCGGGAGCATTCACTTCAAACCGTCAAATGAGATGATGCAGATCTTTGGAAAGGGGAGTGAAGCAATCGTTCGCCTTCTCTTCGGTTGGCTGGATTCAGTCGAATCGCAATTGCTTGAATGAACTGCCATTGGAAGAAAAAACAAGAAGCTGTCCATACATTGTTTAAAAAATAAAATCAACACGAGATTTCGTTTGGACTGCTGTTCATGTATGATCTGGTGAATTCCCTCCAAGATGATTTGCCGGATTGATACAAGGGTTTCGGAACACTGGATGGACAACTTTGCTGGATTCTCGCGAAAT
Organism: Fasciolopsis buskii; assembly: GCA_008360955.1. Taxonomy (NCBI): domain Eukaryota; kingdom Metazoa; phylum Platyhelminthes; class Trematoda; order Plagiorchiida; family Fasciolidae; genus Fasciolopsis; species Fasciolopsis buskii. Next base: position 62,803 of record LUCM01001559.1, read on the forward strand.
TCTGATGAATAATGATTAGTATTTTGTCATCCTTGCCCATTTCCTTATAAAAACACAATTCTGATGGGCTAGAGTAATCGTCTACAAACTACTAGGATGAAAATTTCGCTGAGTGAAAAGTGGTTAGCTCAGTTATGTCCCAGTCCATCGGTCCGGTGCTGGAAATCATAACTACTTGCGCGAAAATACTTGTGGATTTTTTTCTAACCCATCCATTTTCCGATAAACTTTACCATGCAGGTCTGAACTAACCAGTCTTCCCTGCCTCATCGTTGCTATCGACCAGTGTTGGCCGTCTGATTTAATCCCCGTTTAACAAGTACTCATTTGTGTCATTCGTTGTCCCCATTTTAGTGAGTTAGCATCATATTTTCGAATAAATCAAGCAAAAAAATCACTTTGTGCATGTTAACCAAGGATCAATCAAATAACATTTTGTGAAAATCGGAGCTCACTTAATTTCACAGTCGCAAACAAACTCTCAGATTCCGTGAAGAAGGCAGGATGAAGGAATGCAGAAGGAATTACCTGCATTTCAAAATTAAGGCAATTTTTATCGCGATGCTCTATTCACATCGGTTCCATCAATGTCTCGCACGTTTGAACTCTCGTAGTGCACCTTGTTTTTTCTCTCTTCAACTGCTCCTTGAACCCTCTTGGTTCCGAAAGAGCATTTGTTGATCCTGTTGACTAACTGATGCGAACTAGTCGTCATACTGACAGTTCAAGCCAACTTTGATCGTCCCTCTTCAGTTGATTGAAAACGGTTATACTTTACTCAGGTCTTTTACACCATCTTGGCATTGTTTATAGTTGACAATAGAAATATCGATGACCGAGTAGAACAACAAATCTGTCCTGTTCACGACCCTATGACCTTTGTCCTCAGTCGTCGTCGTATTAGACAACCGTCCAAAAACTGCAAAAGAGTGGATTCGCATTCCCGACGTTGAAGTTAGTATAGATTAGTATAGTCACAGATCAGTCTGCATAATCTCCGATTAACTCCCGAGTGGCAATGGTGCGTCGGAATTGCCGAAAATAAATTTTATAGCCCAAGATAAGTATCCTGGCGACTTTACTTTCATTATCTAAAGCCGATGCAATAAAACTCGTTAGGACTGACAGCAGAGAGAGTGGATTGAGATTATCTATGCCAGGATTGGTGAATACCTACTTCAGGCTTTCGGATCAAAAATTTTCCCCGGTCTGTTAATAAGAGCATCATATTGGCAAGTATCACTTCTGGTAAAGAAAGTTACTGAATTCGTCAGATCGGCTGTCATGAAAACGTCGTCAAACCTGATAAAACCATTACCGAATGTTTCATCCATTTCGGAGATTGTTGAAGTTCCCTTGGGATGATAAAACACTCTGAGATCATTTCCCGTTGTTTTTGGAGTCACGCAAACGTTACCAAGTCGAAGTGATAGAAATGTGAGTTTACGTGCAAATCAATTGATGCAGTCCGATACAGCTTCATGCTGATTTGCGTAGACAAACAACCAATGAGGACCGTGGAGACAAGCGGTCGTGATATCCGAACATTCCTCGAAGGTCATCAATGGGGTTATGTCCAATGTTGTACATAAACCCATGAGCTTTAAATAAAACTTGTTTCCGTTCTGTTGTGGTCTTCTTGTTGACCTCATCCCCGTAGCTTCGATCGAAACCAATTCAGTATTTGCTGTTTACTCGTATCCGGTCGCTATTTGACTGACCGAATTCCGTATGCTAATTACAACACCAAATATCACAAAAACACCAACCAAATTTCAAGCCTCGCTTCAGAGTATCTATCTTATTTGGGAAAGAACTCTTACTTCACTTTGGATATTGCAATTTTTAGCAATGACAAACTTTGGCTGTTCCGTCATGGCAGGTCAAATTGAATAACATTGTTATAGCATTCCTTTGTCACCGGAATGCATGACTGTTGTAAGAAAACTCGGAACATTTGTTATATCGGGTACAATTGAATCCATGGATTACAAACATTCATAATGATAATGCTGTGCCAAATGGGACTTAAATGAACAATCTTTGGGTTATATCTCCCTACAGCCTCCCGAGCTGATCTTTCTTCACAAGATCGATGAATAATGTTGCTGTTTTTTAACCTCATTATCGGAAACAATAACTACTGCGAAATTTTACTTAATCCAAGACGCCATCCTCAATCCCCTGCGAAGTAATCGAAGCGCAATGGCTAAGGCGTTCGACTCAGAATCGTTCGTCCCGGATTCGCGTCCCAGTTCAGGCGCGGTGGATATGCACTGCTGATGATTCCTAACAAGGATGAAACAGCTGTACAGTGCTTCCATGGTTTCTTTATGGTGAGTTGAGCGATGATATCACATGGTGAATTATTTCATGAAAACAGATTTTCATTTGCATTAAGTTTGCTAGCCATAATAAGTTCAAGCATTTGCTCATTTGTACATAATCATCGACCAGGCATGTCTATCGGGCTCGAGTAATTAACAGATGGCACTTATATCTTTCAGTTTTCTAATGGCATTTTCGAAACATGAGTTAAGTAGAAAAAACATTCATTACAGCAGTTAAGGTGCACTGCACGAGGAAGGAACTGGTAACGAGACTCTTGAAACTTGTAGTGGTAGGGGAAATCACAAGCTCCCTATGTGTCGGGAGTAGTAAGATGATAGGACGAAAGCGAATAGCCAACTCACATTAATAAATTTTCCTGAGCCGATTGGGATAGAGTAATGCCCACAAATTTCGATTCCCAGTCCTCTGCCCGGGTTTGCGTCCCAGTTGAGGTACAACACGTTTGCGTTGTCATTTATCAATAACAAGAAAGAAAATGTTGTATACCACCTTAGTGGTGATTTTTATATGGACAATGCATGATAAATCATTTCACTGACACATGAAGTCAATTGTTACTATGATCATTTTTCACAAAAGAACTTGTATAACTCGATCTAAATGTTGTAATTTTAGATCATTACTTTGTTTATGGAGGATGTAAACAGTTGGCGTCTTCCTTAAATTTAGTAATATTTCTTGGGGATCAAATCAAGCACTTTAGAAAAATAAACCAGAAAATGATAACAAGTTTTCATCTGGTGGTTCTGATTCATCTCCTGACCAAATATCAGTCTTTTAACCACAGCCCATCGATTCAACGAGGTCCTGGGAGTTCAACCTCAATCTTTTCTTTTAAAGTGGAGACGAGTTCTTTTATCTCCTAATTTTCCTATTAATGAATTAACATTGTTTATCACTTTCCAGGAAGGCGGCCTCGGCCAACAGGGAGTTGCCAAGTGAGAAAGTTGACCGGCGGTGGGAGGACTCGAACCCGTGACCTTCACCTTCAAACGCCACAACCTAATCCGCTTGGCCACCGCCGGCCAGGTGACCCAGTTCGAACGCCCGGTCTTTGGGTCTTCCTGTCACTTCAACTGGAAAGGTATCATACAGTTTCGTCGAAGTTAACGAGTATTTTTCCCTTCCTACAATTCTACCCTCAAGACACGGATTTCGCCTCTGAGAAGGATCTTCATTCACCACGGATTTACGCATCACATCATCTATGATGTCCGGCAGCCTGTAATAGTAACTGATTTTACTCATTCACGCAACACTACAAGGGACGCTTTAGTGCAACCGCTTTATTTCGGAGGTTTTACCAATTAAGGTCGATAGCATCGCGGAAACGTCATATTCTAAACATGATCTCAATTGGGAAGCACAATTAGTTCTTTTTCCACTTCATCTTTTGTCTTTTGTCCCACCCACCCGCTTATTGATGGAATAACGATGCGCATCAATTTTATGGAAGAGGTCATGGTCAGCGGAGGACTGCCAAGAGGGGAAACTAACCGGTAGCGAAAGGATTCCAACTCGTGACCTTTAGGTCGAGATGCCACGATGCTAACCGCCTGATGAACGCTGATTGCCGTCTAGGAGATTAAACGACGGTTCTGGTATACTCAACACCAGGGTACAAATTTTGACGATATGAATTCTAGTCGTAGAATTCGACTACCTCGAAGTCTCTTTCGCTAGACACGAATTATAGCGCACTTTCTGTACTTTCAATGACAGATGGTCATTTTGTATCTGCGATCAATGAAATTCCCAACAGCACTGAAGGTAGTTTGAACTCCTGTCTTGTTATTCGTTCACTTGTCCTTCGGGAGTTTTGGTTTCGGTTTCAATTGTTATTGTCATTATTGTTGAAAATCGCCATAAATCGCCCACTGAGTATTTCTTCAGCAACAGTTGAACGAAAAATGAAACCTGTTCTATGAAACGAAGGACAACAGTACCTGGGAAAAAAAATGTTCGTTTATTTTGTTGCTTAACTAACTTAGAATATATAGATTGATAGTTGTTGTAAATGCGATTATTTTTCTATGGCTGAACGAAATAAGTTTGGCTGAACGAAATAAGTTTGGCTGGACACTATGCAGTTCATTTTGAGTCAGTACACGCGTTGTCCTTCAACCCATTTATACAGAGATGTTTTTTTGAGGTGAAAGACAGTATGATATGGCAATGATACATTTGAATGAAAATAATTCACCAGACCACTGACTAGCTACTGACTCATGTTGAACGCTTTAGTATCAACAAGACTGACTAAACCTGTCGTGTGGTCGAGTCTAATCCGATCTTCACACTTTCGTTACTGCGGTTGAAAATGTGCAGATAAGCGATTTTTGTATTGTAACATTCCTTTCCCAAAGAAGCGATCCGAAACACAGTGGTTGGGTGAATGACGCCAGTTACCTAGTCATCTCGATCAGTCTTGTCAGACCATATCAGTCAGTCACGTGAAATCCTACCAACTTGTTTGTTGTGCAATTACTCTGAAAACTGACGACGTAAGAATCATGTGAACCGAAAGAAAGAGCAAAACTCAATGAAGGCGATGCGTTCCGGGAGGGGGGGAAGGACACAATTCTTCCAGTAGAACAGATGAGTATGTGCTTCGTTAGGATAATTGGCACTGTTTTATGGATCTTTGCAGTTATCACTGAACGATCAAGTAAGGCCTGCTATTCCAGTTTGAAAGTTCTTCATGCATTCTGTTTGAATCAGTTCACGTAAGAATGGATAAAGCTAAATGTACGTATTTGGGTGTGTATACGATTCGGCTATTCGTGAACAACATGTTAACGTGTTTAGTGGTCGTGTGCATACTTGCGTACACAAGCACTCGTGTTTGATTGCAATAAATTGAGGAACAATCAATAGACTGACTTAGTCGACAAAATGAATGTGTGAAACACATACTGTAAACGATGTGGTAAAATGCTGATATTCCTCTTTATCGTTCTGTGTTGATCTTGACAAGTGTTAAATGTCCTCCATAGTACAGTGTTTCGTGTGTACCCGATCATTTTGATGAGACAGGACCGACTAAGTCAATAGTAAAACATCATTCTCCCCATGTCGAGTCTACGTAATGTCCGAGGAATAGTGTGTTATTTTGTTGATCACATAGTCTGTCCGATAAAACGAATACCTTCAAGTCATTGAGTGCAGTCATGGTGTCGTTCCGTTCGTTGGAGTAGGCATAGCAAACAGCCAAGATGTTTGTGCATCGTTATGGTTGTACGACTGGCACAACTATCAAACCATGAGGCATTCGAGATACGTGATAATGTGATGCAACATAACGATCACAAAAACACTTTTTCTTGACTAGCACTCAACATACTTAAATTTTCTGCGAATGCGGACTGTTTTATCCACTTTAAATTAATGGTGAAACAAATGCTTGCTAATTAACAATAAAACGATCGTTACTTGAACCATTTGCACTTGACGATTTCATGCATTGTCATGCCAAGCCAACAGAGATGCCAAAGTTGATGTCATTTGGCAACTGATCGAACATGGCTGGCTAGCTTAAAAAAACCCGAAAGTTGCACAACCATTCCAAGATGAGTGCCGTTTTATCATCTTCCTCCAAATACCAATCCGAAAGCGACAATTCGGTGTGATATTCATGTAAAGGTGACATTATTTGATCCTCCTCTCGACCCCTTCTTTGCTATCAATTTGTAGAAAAAAGTATTTATGATCACAGTTATTAGATGTGCCATTTATCCTAGTTAGTTCCTCAAAAAAATGATAGAATGTTGTGGATATTAGTCACCTGTTATCTAAGGAATGTCAAAGTTTTCGTAGATCACACACTTCACTTTGTCGAGGAAAAAGAACACCTTTTCATCCTTTCAATATCAAGTACCGTGGTTACATCACCAGCATTCCCCATTCACAAGCGGTTACCCTAGCTAGTGGTGAGCTTTTAGTCTTCGAAAAACCTTCTTGCCGTCGATTGTTACAATGCAACTGTAGAATCTTCCTTGAAAGAACCCAGTTCAGCAGCTGTCGGCACACGAATCCTGGAAACTCGCATTCCAGACTACAAGGTCTATTGATCGCCGGCCTCTGTGAGTTCGTAAATGTAGTATTCGTGATGGTCAAGTTTATGGCATAATCCGCCCAACTTTTGGGTCAATCGATATCTGGTCACGTGAGCGTTCTGAGACTGCCTTTCTACGACCGTTTTGTCAAAAGGGAAGTAAAATATGGAAGACTGTTTATTTGACTGATTCTTCTTCTCGAAAAATGCTTCAGACAGAGCCGTCGTTCCCATGAAGAATGGTTTGTCGGCAGCATTTTTGATGAACTAATCATCTCATTCTGGTTTTTCGCGTACCGGCAAGTCCGCAGTTCTGACGGTATCATCTTAGACTTAACTAAAAAAGAGATTCATTTATCGAATGCAATTAAACATCCTTTTATTATCAACCAATGACTTCAACAGTACTACGTTATGCCAGGTAATATGTCTCGAGTAGAAGTCAGGCACTGATATCACTTTTTCATGGACAAATGTGACCTTGTACAGATTCCGGCTGTTTCAAATGAATCAGTACTACATATTCTTAGACCACGGTAACATATCGAGATGATAATCCATTCAGAATAATATTTACCATCACATTCATTGTTGAAAAAAGATAACATGTTGAACTGCTTCCAACTGAGTCCAATTTGGCCGAGTCCCTAGGCAGACAGTTCGTAACTTTGGTTAAGTTTATGGCTGAATAGAGCAGTTGAATTGCTCGAACAACAAAGACGAATTTGTGCGAGCGAACTCACATCGAGATGACTAGAGGAACAAAGAAATACAATAAGCCATGCGTTTTTCCTTTGGGAAGAACACCTGTACCCAAGACCCGACAGTGCACTCGATTTTTTGGACTTTCTGCTGTTCAAACCCCCTCCCCGGGTTGTTTTGGTCGTTCGTCGGAGTCTTTCTGTGGAGGCTTTTCGTAGTTGCGTTCAACCTTAGAACACCATCACATCGTGCTTGTCACGTGAAATGTTGGCCTGTTTGTCACTCACGCACACCGGTCCAAATCAAATGTGTTATGCACAGTGATTTGTGCTTACTGTAATGTCACATAAGTTTTGTGAAATAATTCATCAGGTACCTCGTGAAACTAATGGGCACACTGTCGTCACACTTCCAGCAGTTCTATTTAGATAGGTTTAGTGCTATGATTTTATTTTCCCAATAACGTAAGATCCACTAAAGAAAATTCCTGTTTGAAAAAGTTGCGGTAAATAAGTCCTCGAAACAAACTATTCTTAAATGTATGATTTGTACACAAGGCATGCCATAAATATTGCCAGGGCTCACTGAGCTCTTGTGTGTTAGTAGCATTCAAAATATCCTTCCGCTGAATTTGATCTTGGTACGTAGATGTAATAGGTCCTCCAGTCGACTCATTTGTAAAGTACCTGTTTAAAACAATAATTCGATTCAACTTATCTATCGTGACTGATGAGCTGCCAGTGGCCAAGCGGATAAGGTCGTGGCGTTTGGACGTGAAAGTCGCGGGTTAGAACCTCCCCGACGCCAGTCAAAGTCCCCGCTTGGCAACCCTCTGTTGACCGCGGCCCTCTTCCTGAAAATCGATGTACATTGCTATTTCATTAATAAAGTAAAAGACAAAGATAAAAGAATGTGGTACAATTCTGCAATAGTGGCTTAAACGGGCAAGTAATGAAAAGTGGCTAGACCGAGTAATAGGGTGAGCGTTGAGGCTAACTCGCAGTAGGCCAAAATGTCCAACACAATCTTGGAGCCAGCTACACATGTGGTCAAGTTCCACAATAATTTTCCGCCTCTTCTTTCAATTCATTGTTTTGTCGTATTCCTTCTCAAGCCCAAATTGTTGATCTAGTCTGCGGAACAGTAACGACTGATTGCAGTCAGAAAGCAAATCAAAACCAAACCTCGATAATCCCGGTCTTTATGAAGAAATGTTTTTATTATTTCCTAAAACAATCTAGCGCTGTGTACAGAATGGTAATGTGCAAACTAAAAAGAACGACAAGTATACAAAGGTCAGACGGTGATAAGAGGATTTGACCTCGAGATACGTATCCAAACTCCAAACCGTTAATCGTTGTCAGTCTTTCTAATTTTGTTTACCAACTTCCCACCGATGCTGTCTCTGTGTGATTTTATTGGTACCAGCAGTTTTATTGACTACTGATAATAGCAAGAGCCTCAAGTCAGTCGGGAAGCAACAGGCTCGAGTTTTGCTCTCAGCAGAGCTCATTGCTGTTGCATATTCACCAAAATGCCCGGATTTGAACCCGAGTTTCCCCAACGGAACGGTTGCATCGCCAGAGAGTCATCAACTCCCATCCAGGCCAGTCAAAATCATGGAGTTACGTTTGTTGAGGTTTCGTTATCGATGACAGTCAGTAGTTCTCGACTGATTTGAAAAGAAGTGTATCATGTCCCGTTAACTCCACTGCAATCCAGTCAATCAAACCTAGTATCCTGAATCGCACACACTATTCACAATTAACATATATATGCATATATGATTAATAACAGCATTATTAATGACACTGATAAGAAAAGTGGCTAAGCGCTGGCGACCATCGTCTAGGCATTTTAATGTGAATATTAGCTGCGGTTGCTTCCTATCTTGACAGTCTTTGGATGGTTGTTTACTACCTTCAAAAATCCAATACACAACGTCTAATGATTAAAGAAATTCCATGGGTTGTTCCCCAGAATTGGATCAGGTTTTATTTGTGTCTAAAAAGCACGGTTACTACCCATTATTCAGTATTACTGGCGCAAGAAAAATGAATGATGCACAGCAATCCATGTTTGATAGATCACATCCATGGATGTACTGATATATGGAATCAAACAACACGGTTAGATTAAAGAAATAATGGGATAGATACTCTTCTATGGACATGAACTTTGCTGGGAAAGTTGTGAACTCGCATTTGTTCATTATTGAACTCTAACCAGTATAGTTTTCTTTTAACGGTCTGTTACGAACTAGTCAAAAAGTGCATTCTCCGAAGAAATGACCAAGAATTCGGTCAGCAGTTAATTATGCGGTTTGTCGTCGGACTGTTCAATTATGTATAGACAAAAAATGTATTTTGGAAACTTCTTCAGTAAACGGCTCTTGGTTACCATTTCATCACATGACTTTTAACTAAAAAGAAAGTTAAATAGCGTAGCAAAAACATGAAGCGTGACAGGTCGCAACAAAATGGACTCGGCTGGGATGGTGACCGAAAGTCGATATATGTTCACTTGACTATGTACGTCTGTCATTTCCTAAGACGAATCACTGTGTATGATATAGAGAAAGTATTGTTTTGTTTCGTTTCCGTTCGCCAATAGCGAGTTTGCACAGCTAGAAGAGAATATCACAATCACGAGCAATGACTGTTCAAACATCGGATCACGTGAGGACGAAAGACAATCAAAATTTCACATGGAAGTTCCGGATAGAGCCTGATCTGCTCAAAACCCCACTGGAATGGATTAATGGGTCTGCACGCAAATGGTAACTGATGAACACAGTGTAACAGTTCGATCAAATTAGTTTGAACGTGTAAAAGTTTCATATTTGGGAGGAAAAATACCCTACTAATGGTCTTTAATAAGTAACTTTTACAAAATCTCATTGACAGACTGTGAGTATTTTCTTTCTCTGAGTGTTGTTACATTTGAGATATTTTCATCAAAACAATACCGATTGAACTTATCTGATAAACATTTTCAAAGTGATTACTATTTAGCCTTTTGGGTTTCGGTAATGAATGTGTACATCTGATGCATATATGCATATATGTTCCAATGGTGATACTAGAATTAGCAAAACTTTAACTTGTCTGTTGTGACAATGCAAGGACTCGATTTACTACCACGTGTTTGATTAGTTTCAACCCGGCACTACGCGACAAAATTCGTGAAAAAGGATATAGGAACTAAAAACCACGTTTGAGTAGATTTACGAGTCATTAGTTTATGTAAATAATATGTTTATAATAAGCGGAATATGTTTGAGCGAGTGGAATTCCTGGAGATGTTCGACGTTCCGTTCGTGAGTTTTCAAGGCCCCCATTGACTAGCTGCAGTTTCCTGCGACGGGAAATCTGTCCTACTGCGCTCGTGAACTCCATGTTGACTACATACATTGACATGTCAGAAATCAAAGGACTTCCCAACTCATTTCCACTTAATTCTTGATCATAACAAAGGTAGGAAAGCGCCGTCTTTTCATTTTCAAAACGCATCTCGATCTGCATAAGTATGTTCTTCAACAACGAAATGTCTTAAACTGATTTTCCCAAGATGTCGTCTCAGCAAACTGTATACTTTTTGAATTGGCTGACGGAAGCTCGAAAGAGTTTTCTCGGCAAGTAATTGAATTGGATTTCGGTGGTGGTCACTGACTCCAAAGATTTGATAGATTGACTACCAAAGGGTGGATAAGTCAAAAAGTTCTATTAGAATAATGGAGTTCACTCATCATTTTCTCCATAAAAACAGCCTCTGAAATCCTCTGATTGACCTCCCTCAGCCAATCACATATGGCTTGTAGAAAGATCATGCAACAACTGGTTTGAAAATCCGAAGATGTTTCAGTCGACGATGAAACAAACTTCACTTGGTCCCGAAACTTCATATTCGATGTAGACAAACTACTGATTATCTACGCGTTCAGTTACCCTGCTAGTTGCGTGACGAAGGACGTTACCGTGGTAAAACAGGTGAGCACGCGTATATCCAAGGCTCGATCGACGTACGCTGGACTGAATCACTTGTGACATCGGTCTGATATTTCACTGAAGTTGACAGGTCGTATATGCTGTGCTGCAGTGTCCTGAATTCTGTTGTTTGGTTGCGAGACATGGAGTTTGGGGACCGAAGATGTTCGTCGCTTGGAGGTTTTTGGTCACCGATATCTACGTAGTATCACCATGATCGAGTGGAGTAGCCGGGTGAGCAGTTTGGATATATCAGGTGCCGGTTGTGAATTTTCTTACAACTTACCTAGTTTAGCATACTTCGTTGGTTAGACCACGTATTGCGTATGGCGAGCACCCGTTTGCCACACCATTCCGTATTTTGCTTTTCTCCCAAGGAGTGGAAGAAGCTCTCTGAAGGTCAGCAGATGACGTGACAGTGTGGAATGAGAGAGTGCACAGCGAATTCCGATAATCTAGGTCTCTCGGACCTTGATGATTTGAGTGCACAAGATACGTCAGCAGGTTGGCTGGAAACTTTGAGCGATATGGCAGTGAACCGTTAACAATGGCGATAGTGTCATCATTTGCCATCAAACCAGAATGATTGAAAATGTACGTTCGTGCAATTAGACTAAGTTCTTTTCTTTTCCCATTCCAGTAAGCCCACTGCCCATCCCCTTTTTGTGTTGAATCATATTACGGCAACCTGTAAATCCGTCGGAAGGAGAGCGGTCATTGGGCTTGTCTCACTGATTAACGTTGAACGATGACGCTTCACAACATTTACGATGGCTCAATAACATCTTATGAATGATGAAATTTAATAGATAATCCATATGCCTGTTGCCATGGTGTTCATAATGCCACGCACATATGTATTACCCATATTGTGAATTAATAAAGTTTGACGTCAATTATCGATTAAACAAACTAGCCAGTGCATTATTGAAAGTAACATCATCCTACTTTTCCGTAGTTTGATAGTTGGAGAAAAAATAACTGGAACTGTGTTCTAATTCCGCAATAATTGAAAATACCAAGTCCGTTTGGTCGTATGTGAGTTTTTATTTATGAAATTCTATCGTTACGCACATCGGCACGATTACGCCAACTTATGAACGAGCCACGCATCGACTAATAAGTTCAGTTGAAATTGGATTCTCTCCTCGTAGAGTTTTTCTTAATGCGTCCCATTGTTCCATGTACAATCTCAAAACCGCACCCTGTTGTGTTACTTGAACTACCGATCGACTCGTTACAACTCCATCCAGGAGGGGGGCATAATATCCACGCGAAATGTTGCTCCACTCAAATTTGGATGTATTAAACACGACATGTATAGTCCGTTATTACTAATGATGGTAACCGAACTTGCGATTGGTAGGCACGTAATATTAGTTAACAATTGAAGGTGTGAGGTAGGCAATTAGTCAAACTTGAAAGACGTTACCAGCCCGCAAACCGGTGGAACCGAGTGAGAACAAACAGTTGGTGAAAATCTAACAAGGAGGGTATCATGCACAACGAAGGACACTTGCGCTGACTGAATGTGTCAGATCAACAAATTGACAAAGTTCTCGTGCTGAGATCCCACGCACGTACCAAATCCACCAGAATGATAGGAGAACTAATTTGCCATGTATCGATCACTTTTTATGTGCTATACATGAAGTCATAGACTGTGCAAAGTTCCCTTTGGCTGCACTTGAAAATCAATTTTGACCCTGTGTCTCAGACTGAAATATAAATCAATCTGATTAGACACTTGCGTTACTGTATAGGCACAATAGTCGTCAGCAGCCGTGTAAATTTCAGCGGACCGCTCAAAGAAAGATCCGCTGGAAACGCCTACACCAGGTTGACTGCGGAAGTGAACATATGGAATACGGATTGGTTAACGAACCGTTATGCTCGAAACCAATCACCCTATCTATCAGACTAGGTCCAAAACTATCCTACTCAGTGATCGACAATGAGTTCAGCCGGTGAATATGAGCAACTGGCTTTCCATCTAAAATTGCTGGAAAAACTTTCAGACAAAGAATGCCTGAGTAACGATCATTCTGAGTCCCAGTCTTCTCGCGTGCTTCGGTCGTAAAAGCAGACCGAACCGAACTGCTGGTTGTCTTGATGTTATCGTCGGATGCAGTTCTAACTGCATGCGATCTACCCTGATTATTAATTCATCGGCTGTTCCCAACATCCATTACATACACGCAGGCACACCGTATAAATTCATTAGTGGTCTTCCCGATTTGTTGTAACAAATCCGTTGGTAGTATTCGGTTGCTCGCGCTGATCGTTATTCGTTATTCATTGAAGGAACTCTTTTGTAGTTCCCTCGTATTTATGCTGACTCACACGCTTTCACGAACTTGTCGAATAACGTGTTTTCTTTCTTGTCGGCAAATGAATTTACGTGTTCGCTGCGTTCACAGTTGGACACAGTTAAATGAAAATGCACAAAGTTTCCGTTCCCCTATGGCTGTGCATGAAACACAAACCCCTCACTGGAATGTATTACATGCACTCGACAGTATAGATCTAATGAAAGATAATCTTAAGGCGACTAATTTCGGTGAATAATTCACCGACTTCAAAAGCTGATTCCCTGGGCTTGATATTGGATCTTGCTGCACGATGCCAGTTTTGTAGTCCGGTTACCGCAATCGCCCTCTCTATCACCGTTAGTCGGTCCCCTGGAACCTAGATCAAACTCCGCCCTTCGTGACCAAGCCCGAACGACCAAATGGAATGTGATCAGTCAACACGACTCTAGGTCATGTCATAATCAAGTGGTTTATATTAGGTCCGGTGAAATTAAAGCTCAATGTCAGATTGCCCCCGCCCCCTCGTCTCTCCATCTAATGGTCTCTTCTTTCAGCTTCGTTGCGAATTCAGCTCTTGTTTGACTGTGAACGTGTCGCGAAAACTAGATCACTTTCATTACTCCAAAATTAGGGTTTCCCACCCTACTTTGCGGCTTGCAGTCGATTCGATCTGCGGTCCATGGGCCACTCATCTGTGTCCAAACGGGCTTGTCAAACAGCCCTGTATCCCCTATATGATCCGCTCTTGCTGTTGCAAGGCTCATTGCAGCGGAAACTATTCGTCTCACACTCTTGTCTCAAGCACGTGACCTCATTTTACCAGACCCTCGGAATCAAGATCACGTTTTCAAGCGCTGGCCAAGTGCTCTACTCAGGCACGTGTTCGACACCAAAATTCTAATCCCTTATTACTAGGTATGTCTCGGAGGGTCGGAATAATATTCTTTTTCGTCGCTTAGACTGAGAACAGCCCGTGAGCCATCGATTTCTTCCCTTTTAAATATTTGTCTATTTGAGTCGACGAAAGCCGTTGAGTCTTGCTGAATTTGAATAAATTCTGCCGTTACGTAACTCTCTAAAATAGACAGCTAGCGATGCTCAAAATGACGTAAGTAATAAGCATATCCTGTATATTTCCCTCGTTGTGTGCCCATAATCGTAAGAGTATGCGTCAACTGAACTTTTTGAAAAGTTGTAAATCAGTGTGAAATCACATTCATGATGCAAACTTTACACATTCCCATGGCGAGTGGGAGAATCGGGACTGAATCGTATTCTTCTGAATCGCTTTCGGTTACACGAACCAATAATCGAACGAACTACGGTTTCACATGATACATGTGGAATAAGGAAATGATAGTGATTCCTCTAATTGTAACCGGTCTTTTCAAAACCGATGCTGTCTCTGTCGGATATCTGCTTAACAAATCTATCCCCTGACAAAAATTTGTTTTTTTTTTCTTGTAAATGTCAGAACAGAACGACGTAAGGAGTGTATCGAAAAATCGATGCGCCCTGTATTGAAGTTTATTGTGGATGATAGTTTATCAATAACACAACGTTGTTGATAGATGTTTGTTTTTGTTCTTAAAATTCTTCCTATAGACCTCTCAGGACTCTTCGTTTCACGTTTTCTTCCAAAAAATCTTATCCTTTTCCATCGGACGGACAGACGGGTAAAAAAACACTCCAGTAGGATTGTCCATTTGATCACGCCAACTTGATTTCGCGTTTGTCAACTGTTCCGTTTGCTTTTGATCTTGTTCGCTATCGGATGGAACAACTACCGCATGGCTGATTGGATTCTTTCGTTCTTTTGTTTGACTATTTTGGTCGATAATCGTTGAAATTTGCACTTTTAATTTTCACGCATGTTCAACTCAGATGGATTGTGATAACCTCGGGTCTGGCAAACCCAGTGTTTCTTTGTTTTGTTTTTGTTTTCTCAGTGGAGTTCCATTTTGGCAAAAAAACTCATTTACAGTTAGTGAAAATTTAAAAGAAATTGAACTTTGATCCGTGGTGATAAGTCCAAGCCTGTAAGGACCAGTCGGGTCTTCTAATTGATGAACACTGTACAGTTTCAAAAATTCTGGATCAGGATTTTGCAAATGGGTTTGGTGACTGTCCGTTTGCATATTACATCAATACAAGGTGAGCTTCGGTTTCGCCTTTGTCACCATCATGTTATTTTATCTTTATTGAGTTTGCATTTGTGCAGTTGTCGAGGTCTCAGTTGATAATGTGAAGCTCCGTCTAGATGAGCTGACAGTCCCAGATGGTTTCTATTTGTCAGCGAACATTTTTTGGGTCAAGTAACTGTGGAATAATAACTATGAAGTTGGCAAACACTGAAACTTGTTATACCTGAACTGGGTCTCCACGATCATGGTACTTGACGGAATCACTCACCTTCTCATTTACGTGCTTAGTAATTGTGATACTAAGCCTGATCTGTTGGTTCTTGCCGTGAGGAACAAAACTAGGTGATTGTCTGTTATCGCAATCGTTTATTGTGTTGCATAACTAAAGTACCGGTCGAATTAAGTTGTGAACTTATCGCGTGAAGTAGCGCAACTGTCAATTTAATTGAACAATGAAAACATTAAGGGTGCAGCTCACATGCGTCATGCCTCATCCGGGACAGACAAAGCCTAATTGTACATCTCATTTTGACACTAGTGAATTTTTAAATAATTAGGAGCATTGATCAATCACCATAGGGGTCAGCTACAATGAGATGAACACCGCCAGCAAGTAAAACCAGTCAAAGATGTTGGTACTCGAAGCAGGCTGATAGTTCCCATAAATACTTCCCTTAAAAACTCCTGAATTAAGTTCTTGAAACGAAGCTGGACTTGGTTTACTTTGAACTTTGCTCGATTGTTGTTTATCAGGGTTTGAATGTGATAGAAAGGTGGTAATTTCTTCTTTCTATCTAACAAGACTGAAAATAATCACGAGTTACCAGCAGACACAGTGACCAGAAGAACGATGGGTAGTAGTCTATCCAATCAAGTTAGTGTAGTCATTGTGCTGATTTTGAAGGTCATTCACCACGCAAGTCTTTCTGAATAAATTTACTATGATGATTTGGTTATTGTATTATATGTATGCCCTCACTGGACGAGAGTATGAAGTGCAGAATGAACAGAAATGGTCAACCACACTTTTCGAACTGTTATTTGCTCCATGTTAAGTAATGCACATGAAACCCCCCTGACAAAGTTCGCAAACTTGATCACATTGTTTGCAATGATAAGCTATTCGATCAGCAGTGTAATTACATTAAAGCTCTCTCCTGCATGGACTTCATTCATGGAGGTTCATTCATGAGCATCAATGCTGCTTGTAGCTCCAGTGGTTGGTCTTTGTGAAGTCGTGATCGCCAAGCTTGGCATTTCGATCGCGCAAACGTTTTATCGCCAGCTGAGGCGATATCGTCAGTGCATGTGAGCATTGGTGTACTCCTGTACTCATAGGATTGCTATTATCTTTGACCTTAGACCTCCTCAACTAACTTAGCCTGCTAATTAATCATGTATTTTTTTGTTTGACCTTTTGCTACGTTCCCACATTTTTGGCACTATCCATCCCCACGGATGACTCGCATTTAGCCCTCTTTTTCTCTGATCATTCTGTATGCGTTCGTTCATGTGGATGCTCAATGACGAAAAAAGGAAATCGAGGACTACGTAGGGCGAACTTTATGGTTTAACGAAATGAACCGAGCGTCTTCTTCAAGTGATCTATCACAAAATGGCAAGAATAAGGCCATTACTGAAAACTCTGATGCGTTACCATCCGTCAGGGTTCGAAATTTCTAACGCTGTGGTTACTTACTGATAGTAGATGACTTTTTCCCCTCACGAATACTGATGATCTAGTCAGGGGATATAGCTTCGTGTTGTATGCGGTCGATCATTTTGTTGCATTTATGTGTGTGTCCCTTTCCAATAGATGCAATTTTCTATCAGGATGAAATAGAATGACCACCGTAAAATAAGGTAACATTGAAGGACACTGAAAATCGTATGAGTGGCAAACCAGACACGAAATACGAGATCGTTTTTTTTGCTACCAAAGTTGAACGAGACTGGCCGAACGCAGGTGGTACTTCCACATGCCTAATTCGCACGTATAAAGGAATTGAACGGTTGCAACTTTGCAATTTTCTCTTTCCGCAACCCGTACACAATCTGGACCGAGACGGTCGAATGTAAACACTACGTCATTGATAACTCTTTTTTTGTACTTCACTTAATGATATTGTCATTCGTCACTTTTCAACCCGCATCCGAATAAAAGTGCAGATTATCAGTGACACGACTGTCCCATCTCCTCGTTCTGTCTACGCAGAGAGTTGACAGTTTCTACATGTGAGTGGATAGCCACACCTTGTTTTGGCCCAGGGGCTGACAACGGTGATACCCTAGCGTAACGCAACAGCCGTGGTTGGATGAACAGCCTACTAAGTGAACCTAGCGACCACGTCCAAGTATCTGCCACTTGCTGGGCGAACGCATCATTTTTAAGCTTTTTCAAGAAAAACTCAATCTCAATTTCCTTTCTGTCTTGTGGACAGCTATTAGCTTGTAACGTTGCAGTCCGTTTTTTTTCTGACTCAGTCCGGAAATTCGAACTTCATGCGGGACAGTGGTCGATTAAGGTCGATGTTATAGTTTTTAAGCTTACACGTTAAGGCTTCGATATGGCTCAGATTGTCTTTTTCTGATGGACTTATCACCTTTCGTCGACCCATTTCGTTGGGGAGTCTGCACGGGCAGTCAAGTGAAATGTCCGTACATCCCCCGGCGAGTTCAGATGGCAACGCACAAGCCGTTCAAATACATGGGTTACATCCATTTGTAGGTTTGATTCCCATTGGGGTGGAAGATTCGGTCAATTCCACATTTGTCAAAATCTGCCAAACAAAACTTCCGAATCAGACAAATTTTCATCGATCACAAACATATCTAACATGAGATTGGACTTGGTATGTTCTACATCTTGGAACGAGCTTTTATGGCACAAAGCTGCTGGTGATCAACCAGAATACATGTGAATACATGTGAACTTCCTTTGAAGACTTAGTTTATCCATCTATTTGCTTGAGGCGATCCGCAGGAAGGTGGTAATCATGTTCAATTTACGACCTAACTGAATCCATTCGGATTTACAGATGAAAGGAATTAGTTAATGACACGTTGTATCAACAATGTTTTTTTATTATTTCTATACACATTTCGCAGCTGCAACTTGGTCTCAATATTCAGCATCAGAAAATGCGTGACAAATAATCCCACAAGCCGAGTGTCTGTTGGCATCATTTAAATTTACACCTAAACATCACTGTTTCTTAGTGTGTACAAAAAAGTACTCACATCAGGAATTTTAAGGACATTTCAATTGAAGGTAGCAAGTAGGATGTCCGCTGCTACAAAAGGCAAATAGAACAAGTTCACCGGAGCAGTTTGCTTCAATTTTACACGCAAACATTTAGACATCAAACACGTTTACCCGTAAAAGGTCGCTGTCAGGGAAAAGTGTGATGGTCTGATTGTGTCTACCACGGGTTTAATCGATCAGAAGTGTCTGTTCGCTAAATCACACATCACGTGTGTCGAAAACATTTGCTTACGTTTATTATGCGTATTTTTATTCTTTGTATTTTAATAAGCTACACTGAAACAAAATTTCTAACCCGGATGGGTGTGTCATATCAGGTCGTCTAATTGGTCTTCCTGGGAATTAAAAGTTGTCCGATCGCCAACGTGCAAAACACATGCGTAAACAAAACCAATAATTGGACGAAAATCAACCGTATGAACTAGCTACCCTGCTTGTAGCTGACTAGCAGTGTGAAAGCAGCATTGTCGCTGACCGGACATGTTGAGAACTGTATCACTGACCAATCTGATCTCGAAGGTATTCAGAATGGAGCGTGAATAGCACCTACGATTGAATGTTATTTGAACATCCACGAAACCTGACCTGAAGAGGGTTATTTACAGGTCGGCAGTTGATAACCGACGATGAACAATGATTGTGGATTTTTTCATAATGAACTCCGATGTGACGTTTTCCATCGCATCACGTTTGTTGATCAAGGTGCAAGCTCGATGAGAAAAGCAATGAAACAAATAGAAAGACTTGCTTGCATGATCGGAAGCAAAACACAGTCAACCTAAACAATAGAAGTGAAATGATATCAACCAGGCACATTCAGTGGTTTACCAAGAAGGGAAATTTTTCTTTGGAAGATGACGAACGTGGCTGATGATTCAGGAAGTGGCTCGGAAAATCCGATGAAACCGGTGACATCACAAAGGCCCAGATTTTCACTGGAACGTTTTTTATAATTACGCAATTTTTCACTAGTAAATAACTTATTGACACTAGAACGGTGGGATTAACAAGATGTCGTGTTTACCCAGAATTGGAACTAAAGTTTCTAAAAACATTTTATGATTGACGGATTAGAATATGTATTTACTCATTGTCTTCATTTTTCTCATGGATACCTCTTGCCAGCACGGCGTGCACAAGAAATCTGTACACAGATGGAAGCGCTTGGTACCGGTTTGCTGGACCTAAGTGATTTTGATACTAAGTACAAAAGCGGTACATCTCAAAAGCATTTTCAACTATGTCCAGACTTTGTGAACACAATACACGTCTAAGGGCAAAAAGCATCATCTGAGTAGCCGGTGAAATATACGTTTGTCGCGCAGTGACGGGCAATTGCTAGTAAGCTATGGATCCGATAAATGCCTCCCGAGGGAACAAGAGAAAATAGTTTGACACCACCATGCATTACCGTCGCCTATACCCTACCTCCTGATGAAAGCCGACTCACGATGTTCACTGGATTACATACCAGTGCCCACGTGATGTGAATTGATTAGTGATACCATCCCTATGGCAAATATTCTGAACCTCTCGGCATGGCCTAAATGCTCAGTCGTTAGAACAAGTGTGCGGCAAGTAGGCGCAGCCTCCACCCCGCCTCAAAAGTGGTTTTATATATCCACGCGCCTAGCGAATTTCACAACTGAATTACGTAACCACCCGGTAAAAGTGGACAAAATTGAAATTCTTTGTGCTTTAGTTACCGTCCATTGATACGGCGAACTTGTTATTCAACAAATTCAGGTGTTCCGATTTTTCATCCACGGACTTGGTGCCGTAATGGCCCTACCGGACGTAGTCTGCACAGGTCGGTTTTTTTCCAAAAACAATGCAATCTTTCATTGAACAGAACATTTAACATTGAGCAAAAGCTTGGCACGACAAGTTCTATGCACGTTCAGAAATACACGCACACGCACACACAGTATTCTTACTTTTGCCCGATTCCGACTAGTTCCGGTTGCGCCTGATAGTCTAGCTGTATAGGTATGTTTTTGAAGGTGTTTGCTCGTATGAATTCTCGACGAACTCGTTGGCACGTGGGATTTTCATTCGTAAACGCAATACAAATGTGCTAGTGTGATAGTGAAAACCTGAACATTCCACAATTCCCACCTTTTTTTAAATGAGACCACGAAAATCCTAAACTTCGCAAAGACCTTGTTCCGAATGGTCGAATGCTTGGGTTCCAGTTGGAACTTTGCAAAGGCAATTAAAAAAAGCCAAACTTTGAGTGACCGATTAGTTTCAATAACGATTTACTGTCTCGTGAATACTCAGATAACAATCCCGTTCGTGGGAACCTATTTCTTTCAAGCTTATGTTTCAACCATGATTTTTTGTTTGGAATATGAGAACAGAGTTACCCAAATTGGGGTAACCAGGAGATTGCGTAATCGTATGTTCGATTACATTCCGAATTCAGTTCGATCAGAAGCTGACAAACGAAATAAACGGGACACAAAACATATTCCTCCTACATGGACCACAACAGCAAGCTACGCATTAACCATGGAGGTGTACGTGGTTCATACTCGATCGCAATAAGCTGAGCTTTTGATTAATAAAATATGTCGACAATAATGATCAATAAATGACACTCTACCCGGCCTCGTAAAGGAATCGTTGTCAGCTAAGACCTGTCATGAGCACAGAGGTTGGACTGTGACCAATCGTTCCTAATATCCATCAGTCTGAGCTCGGGTTGCATCGAGAAATCGGTGAGCTACTTGAAATGACATCAGAACACGGCCTTATCTGCGCAGAATACAACTGGTCGACTTTTTGCCTATCACCGGTACCTTGGGTCAGGGCATCTTTAAAAGTAAATTATTCTGGACCCAATACCAGCGGATATTCCGTCTTATGTTTGGGCTTGCATGTCCATATGTTTATTGCTTGGATGCCTTGGTCGGAATAGTTGAGAATCACTCAAATTTGCTCTAACTAACAATATCACTAGCGGCCGGCTCATTTTGAGGTCAAACACAAATTGTGACTATCTTGGTGCCAGTATGTTAGTGCTGTCCGTAAAGCCGAAATTATTTCCTGATCGTTTCGATTGCTGCACGCGGATGGGTGCTTACTGTCAGCGTTCCCCATATACAGCCGCTTTGTCTGTGTGGTGAATACCAGGCAGAGGAACTTTTATAGCGCCACGGTCGATTTCGTGTGTTCTGTTGTTGCAAGGAAACCGATCGCTGAGTCGCGCTCTAGCTTTGCTCAGGATATTTTGTAGATTACCTGACTATTTCTCTGGTCTCTTGTTCTGTGCAGTACGGACTTGAAGCCGCCGGTTTCTTTGACTTCCGTAGTCGGTAGATGTAGTAATCCGTAATGCCACAGGGGATTAGCAAAGAACGTAATTCTCAACACAAGCAGAATGTGGAATTGAAGACCGTAATAAAAACTGTACTTAGAGGGATCTTTATATACAAACAGAGTTTAATACAGTCAAACAATCACGTTCAAAATTCATTTTTAACCATCAGAGCAGAGCACGCGTTGCAACGATGTAAATGCAGTCGTTTTGATCCCGTGTGTCACTAGATAGGCAGCTTTGGTTAAGTGCAATTTCAGAGTGTAACCAAACAGAAAGATTGTTTAGAAATTTTTCAATTACTTCATTAGTTGGTACTGAATCCGGACGAAAGATAACCACTGTTTTTCTCTACCTATTTGTCTAACATTGTGTGCCTCACCAGACTTGATGGATAATGACTATCCTGAATAAAAATTTTGAAGCTCTTCCATTATCCCTTACTTATCAGAAGCGTTGTCAATGTATAATTTGTTCACGCGGTTTGCCGATGATGAAATAAGTGCACTTTTCACACAAAAGCAGAGCCGATTAACGGGGTATACACTGGTCCGTCAAAGTAGGCTTTTCGTAACCGCCGATGGGGAAGTTTTTCGCGGTATGTTCACCTCCAAATTGCAATCTAGAATGTCCGGTTTCGTGATGTTCAGATCGATGAGCTTGATGTTTGGAGCACAAACGTTTTATCACTATTCGACGTGACACGTTCAATGGGTATCTGGAACTGTGCATCGGCTAAAGTCTCAGCTCTTATCATCCAACATTTCTCGTTAGCGATCATTTGCCTGTTCAGTAAATTCTTCAGAATTCTGTTCGTATTCTTTTTCAGTTTTAAGATTGGGTCAGCCTCGAGTGAACGGTAGTCAGTGGTGTTGTTTGGTAGTTGTTTTACTATCTCGTTATAGTCGGTCCTGTCCAGGATGATTGACATTTTTTCTTTGTCAGTCGCTAGGACGATTGTGTTTTCGCCTTTCCTCAGAATGTTTTGTGTTTTGGGTTCCACGTCAGACAGAGAGCATTCAACGGTCTTGCGTGCACCATGTGTGGTTTCTTCGAGGAAACCAGACGACTTGGTTTTATGCTCTATACCATTCCGCGCATTATTCTGAAATTATACCAAAACTATTCGGAAATGTTACTTAGCCAGTTTATTGAGGTCTCGTTTGCGTTGGTCTGAAAAATGATTCATCTTACACGAGCACGTTTGTGCGTGCTTACCCTAAGGTGCATCGATTATCAACGACAGGTGGTCTTTCGCCACGTCTTGTGAAAGAAAGACATGTTCTTACTGAACTCCGTATACTGATAACACAATCCCAAATTAACGCGAGAAAAGGTATAATTCAGCAATGTATTCATTCTCAAAAGTGTTTCATACTCCAAAGTTGAGTCCTTTTTTGAGTACGCTGTGCTCTTCGGCAGATAGCGGACAAAATGACGGACTAATCACCCTTATTTTGCTAGCGGATTTTTTTCTTTAACCTATTAGATAACGGTTGTCTTTTGCTCATTTGGCAACTGCCAACATGTCGTTCAACGGGAGTTTCATTCTTCGTAATGATCTCACTATCAATAATTCGTTCACAAAAGTACTTCAATTTTGTCACTATATTTCTTCAAGCGCTTTTGAGCATTCGTGATGAGCATACGTCATCATAAGTCTACCATTCTGGTCCGTAATCATTCATACATGTGGATGACTGATTGGTGGCCTGTAATTTACACTTGTGCGTAAGGCATTTCTCCCTAAATTTTCGTAGAGAAAGAATAATTGTTCGCCTTTTGAAGTCTGTTGGCAGGCAAACATCTCCAAATGGCGAAGGTTTATTGCCCAAAATTGAGCTCAATAGTCTTAAAAGTCTATGCTTGTCGTAGGTTACGTTGTTGGTTTTTGTGACATTCGGATTGCCGAGTTTGGCGTGTGGATCGCAAATGTTTCGTCGCTAATTTTCAAATTCATTGAGACACCTGTCAGTCTTTTACTTTTATCTGCTTTAATCATGACAAATCGAGATCTACGGTGTTTGTTGAGACAATGGTGAGAGAATCTCTTTTGTTTGCTGATTTCTACTAAGGCCAAATTTTCATTGGCATAGCTCAATTAAATGTATGAGGGATTCTGAAAGTTAAATCGAGTCTCATGAATAGGCTTCGTACATTTAGAGGTGAATATCCAACAGACACACGACCATCGTGATACTGTAGTGTAGGAAATAGGATTTTTTTCATTCCAGTTCGTTGTGAATATCGGTGGTAATGGTATGCAGCTGGACGAGAAATCTGGTCAGGTAAGGAATGACGAAGCGTTTGTTAACCCCCAGAAATACGAGTAAATATTTCCAATTAGGTTGAGTGTCACCTACTCGTACATATTATTTTGAACATCACAAAATGGCTGTGTAATGCGAGTCAGTGCTAAGCGTAATCTTTGATCAAGGTCAATAATGGAGAATACGTTTTGCACGAAACTGTGCAGCGTACAGCATGAGTGCTCAGACCGCAATCAGAAAACAAAAGCCGCATCACACAACTGTGTCACCCTTGTTAAGAATCACCAACGGCACGCATCAATCATGCCCGAACTGGGATGCCATCGTGCGAGCGAACATTTTGATTAGAACATCTTAACCAGCAGACTATTCCGGCTGGTTCTCGGTGGTTCAGTAATACTTCACAACATAATGCAGCACCTTCCCGTTACTGGATTTGCACAGTCACGAGTTGAATGTAATATCATCTGGCGTTTAAGCTCACGTGAACGTTTGATAGCCCATTGGCTATGAGGTTCGACTGCCCATAATACTTTTCCCGGGTATGCGTGGCAATTCATACTCGGTGCTTATACACTGTTGGTGATTTCTACCAAGGCTGACGCAGCTCTGCGGTGCTTCCATAGTTGAATGCTGATATCGTTTGACGAGTAATTTTACGGACTACGGTGATGCCTAGCGATGAACGGAATTAGCGGATTATACGTGATTTCATTGATTTGGAACAGGTGTTTCACACCTGATAATAGTAGTTTTAAGATCATATGCAGTCAGTCCATCCCGGGAACTGTACAAATATACCGTAAACCCAAAGACGTACCTGAGTGAGGTGAAATAGAAAAAGACTTCAAACTTAACAACTGGGAGCTAAATCATCAGACTTCCCTTCGACAAGATCTGT
Source organism: Fasciolopsis buskii (assembly GCA_008360955.1). Lineage (NCBI taxonomy): Eukaryota > Metazoa > Platyhelminthes > Trematoda > Plagiorchiida > Fasciolidae > Fasciolopsis > Fasciolopsis buskii. Next base: position 88,111 of record LUCM01001559.1, read on the forward strand.
CCAAACAGGATCTTAACTGATGGTTATTCCCAGGTATTCGGTTACATTTGGGTTGCATACATGGACAGATCACTAACGATTCTATCATATAAACGAAATAAAAAAGAATTCTCGGAGGAATTCATTTTACCCTTGCCACTGGAAGACTAATTGACGTGTTCTGTAACTCATGCAAATAAGACAGGAAGTATAGACCTAGTGGAGTTTGGCCTGACGAAAATTATATCAACAGAATATTATATGATGGGGGCATAACATTATGCAAACAAGAAGATTTGGCTATTAGAAAACAACAAACTATGGAAGAAGGATGCCTTGAAGCATGTCTGATGTGCAGAAAATTTTGCGAGACGTTGAACCTCAATCCTGGGAAAAGAGTTAGCGATTAGAAAAGTAATCTGATAAGAAATCATTTCGGGACCCTGCGACAAGTGATACTGACAATAAAGCAAAATCAAACTACTACTCAGTTAGTCCGACCGTCACAAACGAACAGTAAACATACAAACACTTGTGCACATACATACATACATACATACATACATACATACATACATACATACATGCATACATACATACATACATACATACATACATACATACATACGCAGGAAGGTATCTGCCGTTATTCAATTCGGTATCATTTTTCTAAAACCGCTTTGAAAATTATTAGCTTGGGTAATCGAAACGTCGATAAACATAAATTCATTGCCGACAAAATCGTGCTATGATACAATACCATTCGCATTGACCAACATTTTCTTCTCTAAGCTGAATTCAATGTGCTGTTTATACCCGGCCGATAATCACAAAGTTTATCCAAAGTGATGTGTACTTTATACGGCGTGTTGACAAAAGAACGCTTCGATCAAAGATCACACCAGTTTTCAGTACCACGTTCCGTTCAGAATTGTTGGCTGGACAAGACGTGCTCATCACGGGTGTTCCATCACTGTTTACGAATAGGGAATACACGCTGGATTGCATTGAAAAAGTATGATGACTTACCGGTTTGTCCTATGATGAACACAAACGACCACCGGACGCGTGTAAATACAACATCCAATTTCGGTTTGACGACTGGAGACACAGTCAAAAAGATGGAATGACAATGGGATCCACCTTAGCTCCATTATGAAAGTTATTTTTCTGGCGAACACGTGATGCTGCTCTACACAGTTTCGATCAATTCCACAATGAAATAAATTCATATCATGAATGATATAACGTTAATAACACAGCGTTGTTAGTAGATATAATGCACCAGCGTTACAATCAAATTTGATTGCAAAACTTTCCTTGAGAAAGACTACCAACGGTAGTCGAAACGTTGGCGCGTTACATCTACCAACAACGCTGTGTTATTAAAATATATCATTCGCAATTAAAATCAATACATGGCCCATCGGATTTCCGATACACTGCTTACGTCATTTCGTTCTGAAATAAATTCTTCCCTCTCCGGACAGCCTGAGATCATGAATTTTGCTTTTGTCACGTCACTCGGAAAGTTCATTCAAACGATCATCCTTCGGAAAAATGCAAGGATAAGATGTTGCCAACATTATAGGAGCTTTGCTTTGATTGAGAAAGGAAAAAAACAATTGGTGTTCGACAAAACAAATTGTGCTTCAGAAACCAATGACCTTAAATCGACGAAAAACAAGTTTACGTTTTGAGAACTGTAACTTCGATTGCATCATCGAAACACGCATATATGACGGTGAAACCAAAACCAGGCAACAAAAATCTACCAAAAGACATATATTCTCTCAGAACAGACAACTTGCGAGGTAAAACGAACTGATGGCTTCATAACCGGAGAAAAACTACCACAAGGTTCCATGTTTCGCAGCTGTTAACCTGACACTGGCACTGAGTAAAAGATCGATATCGTGGCACTTCACACAGAAGGTCGTGGATTTGAATTTTTCCTGCTATTTGAGTCTCCCTTTGCCCGGAATGAACCCATACTATAGTTCTAAATATACACGAAAATATGGCATTGTTGTGTTTCACAACCGGATGGAGTAGAGACTTAGCGGAGATCAGTTGAATGAATCTTTTTTGAGTGGAAATTAAAATCCGATGTTATGCTTATCAGGTTGGAGCCATCGTGCTGCACTTTTACCGTTACCTACTCGTCAAGTTGTCTCCTAGGCACAAAAATATGCTGGTAAATAACAGGAAAGTCTGAAGTGTATTAATTCATACACTGGATATCTAATACTATGCAGACTAAATACAGTTTTCTTAAAATCCTTAAATCTTTTAACGAACAATGCCCACAAACAGAACTCAGTTGGTGATGATTTAAGCGTAGCAACGTTTAATGATCGTATTGGATTACTTAAATGAATCGACTTCGCAGACCTGCTATCTGTGACCGCTTTAGTAACGAAAGTGCATCCTCATGATCACTGCCTAATTCAAGAAAGGTTCTGAACATATGCAACTGAAAACGCTGAAGCGCCGAGTAAATTTCCGCTATTGATTGGGCACAAAAAGCGACCTCGCCTGGAATGAGCAATACATTCATGCGCACAGTCTCCTTTGTCATAGTATTAGGTCATTTGAAGTAACCGCTTCTACTCTCTTCGTTAGAAAAGAATATTGAATGACATCGTTCTTGGATAGCCAAATGCAAGAGATTTTTCAACCGATAAATATTTCAATCTCTTAGACAACCGGATATTCCGTATGCGACTCCGCCATAGTGAGAACATGCGACTGGATATCAGGCGCGTACTTTTCACATATTTGTGGATGTGATCATTGGGAATTATAGTTACTTTATTCAATATGTACTTGCAGAAATTAAGCTAGGTAAAAGCCTACACCCGTGGGGCCTTTACTTTTGACGACCGAAGTAGACACGCTTTACCAATTTGATTGTACCTGTGAAATAATTGATAAAGTCAAACTACTTGATTGTCGGATAAGGTCATGACATTTGCAAGTGTAGGATCACCAGTTTGAATCTTTCCACCGTCGTCAAGTTTCTATACTCGGTCGACCTTTTGCTGACTGCGGCCCGCATTGTATAACTGGTGTCCACTGTTGTTTCACTAAGAAATTAAAAAATAAGGTACCGAAGCGCATCGTTTGAAGCGACTAGACAATAGACAGAAAAAATCACGTAAATAGTCGTCACCATACGTCCGACTTAATTGGGCTACAAGGTCAATAGAATCCAGGTGTGCTTATCGTATACTTTCACAGAAAGGCTACTAGTGAAAATCAAATTTTAAGTCTTAAAGAAAGCTGATGCGATCACGATCTGAGTGGACAATCGTCTTCAATTAGTTCTGAAGCCACAGCAGATAACTTCCAATCTCCCATGAGGATCGAAGAGGAATACAGTCACGAGATGCATGATGGTGTATATCCGACGCGAAAATTATCAAAATATCGCCTCATGACACCAGTTATACCGTGACTGTTTTGACACGCGTTGCCAATGGCCACCATCAAAACTAACGATTTTTTACTGTTCCATTATCCGAAGTTCAATAGTTACGAGCATGCAGTGATTAGTCGGCTGTAAAACGCCAAATTTCACAAATCAACAGGTCTGTTTAGAAAAAGGCAACCGGACAGGCACTGAATGCGGTAGCCTGGAAGTCCGACTGTAATTTCGCTGCCAAGCTTTTGTATGGGTTGGCATATAATCAACAAAGGCAGGACTGACTCAGAATTACAACGGTCTAATGAAAACTTTACTGCAAACATTGCATCACCCGCCACGGGTGAAATCGTGAGTGAGGCTGGCTACCTTCCCATGATAATGTAATCAATTCCTCGCTTAAGCGATGGCATGGACCAGCGATTGCGCGTAAACTTCCACTGAACATCAACAAATAAAGATGGCCACATTGAAAGAGAATCGTTTTTCTTTGAGAGAGTTGCGAAACCGACTAAGTCCAACAGAGCGACAGTTATCTAACCAGTTGGCTGATTTATAAGCCTTTTTACAAACGCACGATGACAAAGCCGAAAGACACAGAGTCCATAAGTAAAAAGTCAACGAAATATTCGAGAAATTGTTTCTTAAGACGCATATAGAAGTTAATTTTTCAACCATCTCATGATCAGCCAAGGTAACGTCATCAGTGTATAAGCAGTGACTTCTCTGGTTGTCTGTCGTCATAGTAATCTTGCCATGGGTCTGACCTCTGTGCAGGAATGCGCTTTAGGTGATTCGACGTAAAGAAATCATGTCAGGCTTGCAAACCTCGACGGTGCCAGATGAACGATAGACGGACCAAGATTCTGATCGACTGCAAACTTGGCACCAAGACTGAAATCAGCCTTTGCTTTTTCTCGAGGTCAAGGACGAAAAAGACTCCGACTTTGAAACATGTTCACGGGTGAGCGAAGCCGACCAGAGAGAAGGCAATTAACCCGAGACTGGAAGCGATTAACCAAGGAGCTTCGACCTGCACCCACGCGTATTTAAAACTGGATTGTGGATAGAAAAACGAGAGTCGCTTGACCACTTAGAGACTTTTCGGTTGTTCGTACCACAGTAAATGAAACGGAACGGAACTGAAGTGAACTGAACTAAACTGAACTGAACTACAATCGGGACGATCAACTACAGACGCTACAGATAACGATATCCCAGTAAATACTGAAATAGCGATCTTCGAAGGGACACGTGGCTGGTTCGCAAGAGAAAATAAGCCAAAGAAACTGACGTCGATTTGGGTTCGTTGGGACTGTCAGCCAGTTTGAACATCAACGAAAGAAAAACAATAAAATTCTCATGGAGGAGGAACTTCAACTGTAACCGAACCCGGAATTTTTCTCACCAAGACTATCTTGAAGTCGCAATTTTTTTTCAAGTAATGAACCAAAAATAGCTAAATATTACTCTGGATTCGGAATTTCATTTCTAATTTGATGAACTCTCATTTCTCCCGTCTTTTCAGGCACATGGGAATGGCATAAGCTACGGGGATCCGTGGACGTAATGAAAATGGAAACAAATCCTAGTGCTCAACCGGAAAACACACCTGAAATGACTGAAAGACCGCAACAATCACGAAACGCCTCAGTTTTCCAAATGTTTAGACGATAGAAAAACCTGAATATCAATGACAAAAGAAAGGTTACATACAGACGTATACGTAATGATTTTGAGGGGCGCCACGTTGATAAAACTGTAAAAAAATGTCATGCGATTGCGTGGATAAGGATTCGCTACAAAAAGGCACGGTCCAATTTCGTTAATATCAATTGACTATGATCAAGAACGGCATTCATTTAGCCCGGATAAGATCCATGGCTTGGATCAAGTCAGTGCGTGACACCCAGGAGAGTTTCTGGAAGCCCGACAGTCTTCAAAAAGTTCGGTCAATAGGCACGCTGGTTTGGTTGGTGTATGTAACCTACTAACTCAAAAAATAACTTTGGAAACCGGACAAAAGCATCAGTGAGCCCGATTCACACGGACTCTTTGCATGATGCAACACAGAGGATTCACTCCAAAGTCATGCAAGATCTATACTCATTAAACATATGGGAAACGGAAAGTAGTTTAAGGATTAATTCTTTAGACTTATGGGTTGATCGAAAGGAATACGATCGGACTTCGTAAATCTAGAAGCAAACTCAATCATCTCAAAGCAATTCTGATAAATTTAGCAGTGTAACGAGTTGGATGCTCGCTGTCTTCTTGATTCTGATTGTATAAACTTGATGAGGATTTGTAATTTTATCGGGCTTCAGTTCATGGCTTTTTTACACCCTTTTACGCTTCAGATCAGGGCTTCTGGATTCCCCCTCAGAGGAGCCCTGATCCCTTACACGTTGTAGTAGCACTGCAATTTCAAAGTCATCTCCGCGGTAAACTTTGAAGGCTGAGTGGCTGTCGTATGGTAGGTACTGGGACGATGATCTTCCAATGACAATGCATGTCCAATTTAGAAAGTACACAGACAAATCAACAGGAACCGAAGACCAACAAACACATTGATCAATCCAAAAACATTCATAGACCAATCTGACGGTTCACAGGCTACACATCCTAGGCCAGTCCAAAGTCATACCGGAGGGAAGGTTTAATGTAAGAAGGAATTGGGCGCAGATGTTACTCAGCTAGTTATAATGAGCCTGCAACCTAAACACCACGACTATCATGAGCTGCTTCGTCTCTTGGAGTGTGCAGGAAAAACCTTGACGGGACATCTGGTGCAGTTAGTTGAATTTCTATACTCGAATCCTGAATGTGTGTTTCACTCACACAGCAGACATCAATCGAAAGTGAGTTCACTGTCAGAGCCAAACACGCCTGTTGGCCAGCCTGCATGAGAATGCGCACATTGAAAGAACCGAGATTCAGAGGGTGACGAGGCTTGAGAAAATGTGAACTAGCAGACTGAAAACCACCTACTACACTACTTGACAGTGAAGCGTTGCGACTATCGGGCGTGTGATCAGTGGGGAGACAACGGGTAGGCAGAGAGGACAAAGAGATTGGGTTGGAGACAAAAGAGACAGGTTGAATGAAAGAGAGGGAACTTTGAGCAATAGCATACTTATCACTATCAGACATATCTACACCATCGCTCGAACAATCGAGAAATAATCTCCAACTTACTTGAGTCTTCAGTCACTAGCACAGTGTCGACCGCATATTCTGAATCAGACAGTTTCCTGTTTGACGAAATGACAATACCACTATTCTCGAAAGAATATATTTCCAAATGTAAAAGTCAAAATTAAAAGGTGGAAAGCGGCAATCCTGAGGAACACCACTCCTCGTGATGAACTCGAGTAAAAGTAGCTGCAAGCAAGAACTCGCATTCGATTGCTGAATACAGAGATTGGAAAGTAGGATAAATTTCTCTGGCACATCCTTCAATGATAGACAGTGTAAAGGAGCTGCTCTGCCGAATGGGTCGAGCGCCGCTTTCAGATTGAGGAAGATAGGAATCATGGGTCTACGAAATATGTGCCTTTATTCTAAGATTTGTCACAAGTGACAATTTGGTCAGTACAACCCCGACCGGATCGGACACCGGGTTGATTCTCACGCACACTTGATACGTAGGCACTAGGTAATCGGTGGAGGATAACGCTGGTGAGCAGTTTCGATCCATTGCTTAACAAAGATTGCATTTATCCAGAATAAGTTGGGTTGAAGTGCATCGAAGTCAATCCGGACGCGAATCGCCGAAAAACGCGCCTGTGCTCCTGTTAGCGGAATCTTCATTAATCCATAGACAATGCCAACTGCATGCCATTAAAGTCTTGTTTGCCAAAATAATCAAATATCATGTGCCACACACATTGCAATAATCCACCGAGTCGCGATAACATCTTGACGTTAAGTGATGGAATACGTCTCTATGAGATCTAAAGAGCTACAGAGGATGGCTATTTAGGGCCGAAAATGAAAAAGCCCGACGAATTAGTGGGTGGGGAAAAGATCAAATTCGGCTTCGTAGGGAAACAACAGCTGTCTTAACAGGACCAACTACTCAGCCAATGAGAAGCTGCTCCAGCCAGAAAAGGCAGAGAAAATCGATTCGCCAGTCACGAAAATTGTCGATAGGTGAAAGTAACAATAAAGAAGCTGAGCACTCTTTGGACCATAGGATGGCCAAGTGCATCTTGTTAGCTAGTTATTGCCTGTCTGAGCTTGGCAGCACTCAAACCAAAACGTGCTGTCTTGTCCAATCCAGCTTCCTTCACCAGATGGCCTGGAACAAAAATTCAACCGACAGTGAAACAATAATACACGCAAAATAAAAACAAAGTACGAATGACAACCACATCGTACATAACAGCTCTACAGAAGTTTACTCATAGATGTGTTCGGTCATGTTGTCGTGCTGGATTAAAGAGTCATTAGTTCTAAATGAAAATCCCTTTTCTGGGATGTGTGTAAAAGCGAAAAACCGTTTGTACAAACAGCTTTGTCACAAATTCCGCGAGAAATCTTACTAACTTTCTTCCATTCGATACAAAAGTCGTGTGAACTGTCCCAAATATATGCTGCTAATTTGGTTTATCTGAATGAATTATTCGTGGAACAAGAGGGCGTAAACTGAATGCAGTAAGTAAGCTTCAATGTTTTCTTCATTTGAGCCCTTTCAACGTTCGCAAATCAAACAAAACAGGGGAAAAGTTTCCCTAGGTAGAACTCTGGGATTTTGTAAAACAGACCTATTTTGTGTGTCCAGGTACAAACTCAGCAGCCCACGTTGCGTGTCAAGTAGTTCGGTTTTAAAGACCATGGTCTAAATAGTATCCGGATCACTTCAAGCACAAGAGCCGAGAGTGCATTGTTAGATTAGATACCAGTCAACAACAAAAGTAAACGTCGAAAAACTGAATCGGCTTACTTTCTTCACTTCTTCGGGTTCATGGTATTAGATACATATTGACTCCTGGTCATTAACGGAGTGGGTAAGTCGCAGATTTTCGACTATTCAGGTCTGTGTAGTCAGTTTCAGCTGTCTCTGTGCAATCAGTTGTCTTCCTTATGCTTCGACCAAACGGATCGTCTACAAGAGATCGATAAATTGCCCCTTTATAGCTCTTCCAGGTTAGTTCATGAGTGGTCAACAACGCGCGGAGTTCCAACTTGAAATTCCCCCCAACCACCAGTTACCTTCACCACTTGGTAACCCTTGGTTGGTCGTAATTCGATCCCTCAAAATGGTGCATTTACTCGTTTCATGATTAAATCGCAAGATGAAACAAAGAAGAACACTTAACGCAAAGTATGCCCGGTGGATCAAGTTCCACAAACTATTTGGTCTTGATCGCTGATCAATGACCTGCTATGCGATAATCATTCGGATGAATAATCCATTACTGTTCATTAATTCCTAGAATACACAAAATCTATTCCCATAACCAAGGTCAGGTAAGCTGTGAAGACATTTAGTTACTAATTTGTAATCAAATGTCCTGTAAATATATTGCTTTATTATGGAAATTGCCCTATCCTCATGAGTATGGTGGCATGAGTGTTTGTTCAGAAGGTAAGTTGCTTGATTTGGAACGTGAGGACAGTGTTCCGTTTCTGAGTGAAGACACCGGTTAGTTACAACTAGTTCTCGATCTTCAAGACGACAGCACAGTCATTGCCGAGATGTGTTTTGCACTTCCAATCGCAAAATGCTACTCCAAGACCGCATTGGCTGGAAGCCGAATCTCAATCTTGCACAGAACGAACTGGATAAAGTAGATGAATCTATTTACTTGTACGGTTTTATCTGGTCTGATTATAGACCCAAGATGGTATCTAAACAGAAGCAGCTAGATCGGTGCTGCTCTACGGCTCGGCCAGAAAATATGCGAAAACTTTCGGTGTTTGAGCATCGGTTTCTGCGCAGCACTTCTTGAACGTGGTTAGATAGAGAGCATTAGATTATAGAGCTCAGCGGATCACATAGTCACTGAAACTAGATAGGTTACTGTTTGGCGCATGTGTTTCCCATGTACCGCAGATCGACGGTCCCGATATAGTGTACTCCGAGGATGGTACTGACTGCAAAGTGAATCGAGGTGCTCAATTCATGATGTAGCGAAAGGACAAGAAAAACGTAACCACTGAACCGTTCCCAGTGCATCGATTTAAATTACCCGATTGGGGGTTACGAGATTTTTAAACACGATAGTTAGATACTTTAGGTGGGATGACCAAATGCCGTAGTCAGTGACGTTTTCGGATTCAAAATATTTCTGATGCTTCATAGTTCTTCAGATTAATAATCTTACGATTTCTACTTCACTAGTAGTTAATCGTGAAAGGGATCAACATAAATCATAGCAGATTAGTTCACGGCTGAATATTGCAAGAACTGAGTATGGATATGAGGGTACACTATTGCGCATGATCACACTGGCTGCGTTCCATTCGCGTCGTGATCATCCCAACCGAGATGCGCAATCTGCACAAAAAATTAAGCTCGTATTTGAACATGAAGCAGAAATGGCAATCGGGATATGAGCAACTAAATGTAGTTTTATGTCTGGAAAACACTATCATTTGTCTATTCAAGAATACGATATGATTCATCGTTTTTTTCTGATAAGATCGGCGATAGAACACACATACTGCTACACTAAGCCGCAGCTGAAGTTGAACTGATCGTGGGACCAGATTGTCTGAAAAAACACTGCATAAAATATTAATCCAATCCTTCCCAAAATGAATTTTTCCAAATATATAGTGATGTAATTGCATGAGTACGAATCACTGAAAACGAGCTTCTTCGCCAAATTGTTTTCTGAATGAAAAGAATTAAAAAGTCGTCCTATTCTCCACCCTGAAAAGTAGAATTTCAACAAAACAATAACGTTTGCAGGACAATTGAGTCGACTACATCTACTCTAATGAATATTGATGAAAAAGGATTGGTCAATTGCTCGATTAAGCGATCATTATAACAAAAATTGACTGTCTGTTCCAATCCAAACTCAATCGACATTGTTTATTTTGTCACAAGATTCGTTGCCAAATGTGGCACGTGGCTTTTAGTTAACGTCATGAGTGATACCCTGGAACAATGTCCCAAGTAACCTAAAAATTCGCCTTCAAATTTACTAGTATCGAGAGATTAACATCAAAAGAAATAATGTGGTAGAACCGCATTGTGTTTGGAATAAATGTTCACTGCGTTCGAAACGCTATCAGTTGCCTGAATTAGTTATGTGATTTGTTTTCGAAGTCGTACATTCCATTCACCACTCGTCGCCGAAAATATGACGTGGTTGTTTAGTCGGATTATTTGTGTATCTTCATTGATTTTTTCTCATTTTATTTTTACCACCCCAATGTTTTTAAAGCGAAACAAACGATGAGAGCACGGTAAAGTCAACCTGACAAATACCGAGTTTCAACTCACTGAGACTAACAATATTTAAACCCATGGATTTTCACATTGTATTAGCCGTACGTTGTTTGATTCGCATAGCCTCGTTCAAAAGAAATCCGCCGGTTTGCAGTAAATTTGAGTTTGAAAATTCGTGTCATAAAATAGGTTGGACCAGTTTGCTTGAACACATTGAACAATGCATTTATGACTTCCAATGGTCATTTATGCATTGTTAGGGAGAGATTAACCGTTCGTTCGTATAGTTCCATTCCAAAGTCGTTGCTGCCGCTGGTGTAATTCAGCATACCGCACTAATCGAAGTGAATAACAGCACAGTCGGTGACTGTAACACTGCATGTTTCGAGGAGATATGTAGAAGGGATTCCAAGAGCTAACTGCATGCGCGAGGAGAACCGGCTACTCCGACACGGAGCCAAAGCGAGATCACATCCGGTCACAGATCGCGTTTAGCAACGCGAAATTACCGCCCAACTCAGCACTAAGAACTAAGGGATTAATGTACACCTGTTTCATTTTACCTGTTGTGAACAAGCTATGGCGCCTATCCACTGCGCCCTGACTAGAGCTCCAGTCCGAAACAAAGAATTCTGAGTCGAATATTTCAGCCTTTATGTTGTCATGTCTGGTTCCCTCAATATCTCATTCATCGCTACCTTTTCCATAATCTCGTACTAATCCCATGTGATCCCATTCACTTTAAAACGACTTTAAATTCTTTGTTTTAAGAGAAGTTAAGTCTGGTCCGCGAAATGTTTTAGCGTCAATTGAAATAGGTGATGTAAATGACTTCCTTTCAGAAATATAAGTGCTGGAGCTGAGACCTGATAGGTCAGAAGAACAATGTTCCTGGGAACCGATTTACCAAGTACTGATACGTATATGAGAGTAGACGATGAAGGCATTTGTTCGGTCAGTTGGTGAGCACTTACTAACATCGATTTTTCGGCGCACAGCTAACGTACCACGAGGGGAAAAGAAAACGAGTTAACAAGATAACACCGTTTGTAATTGCGTCTGGGATAATAAAATCATTTATCGGTGATCACTTCATTAATACATCGTGGCATATTAACAATTAAAAGCTTTCAACAATTCTAGACTAGGCATCTCCCGTTCCAAAACAATCCCGTTAGATTCAGCTTAGTTTGTACGGCCATCAACCGTGTACGAACATGCTCCGTTTTCATTTCCACCTCTCGGCATCGAGTAACAATGAAAGAGGAATGAAAAGATCGAAAGACACCTCATTTGCAACAACAATATTGAATGCATTGCTGTGCGACATCGCTTAAGGTTAGGGAATCTCGCAGACCTCAATCCGGCTATCTAACCCAAATGCGTCACACTTAATCAAAAGAAAATGCCTAGTTGAGGACGTGTGTGAGGAACAAAAATCTTTTTAAAGATAGAAGTCAACTAAGGAAACAATATTTCGAAATGGAGGAAAATAAATCAGTTTTCAAAAGCTTTTTGATTACAAGTAAACCACAATGCCTTAATTCAGTGATTACAGATGAACTGACTCAGATTTTCTAAAAAAACGTAACATTTACTATCCATTTAAGCAGGTTTTTCAGCATTACATAAGCGCATTTTGATGGCATGCTTCACGCATTAGTGTGACGAAAGAGGCATGCTCCATAACCACTAGTTTAGAGCCTCAAGTCTGATAGCTAGTTACATTACCGCTAGATTAACCTCTATGAAATTGGTAATGAAGAGTCAAACGTGGAAAGTGCTCCAGGTTTCAACTTTCCAGGCTGAATGGAAGCTTAGGAACTCGGAAAATATTTTGGAATAACGACCAACCCTAAAAGCAAATCGCGCATTTCATCCATAAACCTACCGAATGAAGTGCGCGAACCATAATTCCATATCTTCGTAGATGTCTCCTTTATTGTCTAGCATAAGGGAGACTATACCACAAGCTGGGCAAAATACCGTAAACGAACGAAATCAGGCCTCTTTACTGGGGAATGACTTTTCAAAGCAATGGGCAAATCTGCAAATTTCTGCGACAAGAATACACTCTAGTACAACAAATTCGTCTGTTCTTATAATTTAAAATTTTCGGGACAAACTGACGTGGTGTGACGGGCCTGTGCATCCCCATGACACAGTCAACTGCGCAGCATGGCCTATCTCAAACCTACGAGGCAATCATCCGTGGAAGGTCACTGGGTACAGGTTTGACAAAGTAGTCACTCGGTCATCAAAACCGGGGTTGATTTGATCAGGCAACTTATTCGAAAAATGAATTGTGAAGCAATTGATCCAAGCAGATGAGCTTCTATTCACTAGATTCCTGGTGCACTTAAGGGTTTGGTTGAGGACTCTTATCGTTCTCTTCCACAGGGAATGGACTTCCCATCAGTACCCGTCCACAAACCTCGATGAATAGTACAAACAATAAATCCCATATTGCATTGGTTGGTGCCCAAGATAATCAAGACCGCGGTATCCTTGGCTTCGAGAAAGGTGGGCCGTAATAGACATGCCCCTGTTTAGCGTTCCCGTGTGGCGTCAACGTTCTGTGAAAGCTGTACAGAACCAGATGGCAAAGCATTGTATCCAAACTGTTCATAAGAGAGAGGCCCAACCCGATTTCCGACACCGTCGCGGTAGTATTTACCATAGGCACGTTCCGAAGAACTACGATTTTTATCTTTCTCGAACTGAAAGCGGCGCTCGACTACGTTGTCACAGCAGAAATGGATGACCGTATAACTGAAGGGTGTGCAGGAAGAATTGATTTTAATAATCCAATCTCTGTATGCCAATTAAGGTCTGCGGAAAATTGTCAGCATACTTCGCCACCTCCAGTACTGTTCAGCAAGGATGCCCTCTATCTCGATATCCAGCACTGTAAGTCACAGGGGATGTTAGACAGAACGCTTTATGAAAAATTAGAGTGCGCAGAGTTCGACACCACACAGGAAATATGCTTCTAACAAAGACTATGGCGATCATATCACCTTGCTGAGCGACAATGCACACGAAACCCAACGTTAAGTGAATCAATTGCCTGTTCAGTTTTTCTTGAGTTGTTAGTGCTGTGGGGTACGAACCAAAAACAGCATTTTGGTGCCGGCTTAATGGTTGTGCCAACTGGACTGAAACTGATTCCTCTATGGGCTACTGATGAACCTCAGTGAGAGCGAAACTTGAAACGTGCTTCGCTGGTGTACGGTTGACCCAATAGCTTGGGGTGTGAGCGCAAAAAAGTGCAGTTAAAGTGATTTGTTTGAGCAAATCTCTGGAAGCACCAAGTTAAGTTAATGAAGACGTTGCGGCCGTATCCAAGTAAAGTAAACATTCACAAACTAAAGTTAATATTCCAACCCTAGATCTGTCAGCCATTCCGGTCATAGACTTAGGTTCACTGTCATCCAAAACGATAGTATGTCTAGTGAAACTTTGTGAAGGCATGCTGTTTACGGTCGCCGATTTTCTTCATCCTGAGCAATATAAAGTGAGTTATGCCCCTTTTGCGGCACTCACGCTATATGAATACAATGAAAAGACTATGTGAAACATACAAATACCTGTCTCTTATACACATCTNAAATGAATTGTGAAGCAATTGATCCAAGCAGATGAGCTTCTATTCACTAGATTCCTGGTGCACTTAAGGGTTTGGTTGAGGACTCTTATCGTTCTCTTCCACAGGGAATGGACTTCCCATCAGTACCCGTCCACAAACCTCGATGAATAGTACAAACAATAAATCCCATATTGCATTGGTTGGTGCCCAAGATAATCAAGACCGCGGTATCCTTGGCTTCGAGAAAGGTGGGCCGTAATAGACATGCCCCTGTTTAGCGTTCCCGTGTGGCGTCAACGTTCTGTGAAAGCTGTACAGAACCAGATGGCAAAGCATTGTATCCAAACTGTTCATAAGAGAGAGGCCCAACCCGATTTCCGACACCGTCGCGGTAGTATTTACCATAGGCACGTTCCGAAGAACTACGATTTTTATCTTTCTCGAACTGAAAGCGGCGCTCGACTACGTTGTCACAGCAGAAATGGATGACCGTATAACTGAAGGGTGTGCAGGAAGAATTGATTTTAATAATCCAATCTCTGTATGCCAATTAAGGTCTGCGGAAAATTGTCAGCATACTTCGCCACCTCCAGTACTGTTCAGCAAGGATGCCCTCTATCTCGATATCCAGCACTGTAAGTCACAGGGGATGTTAGACAGAACGCTTTATGAAAAATTAGAGTGCGCAGAGTTCGACACCACACAGGAAATATGCTTCTAACAAAGACTATGGCGATCATATCACCTTGCTGAGCGACAATGCACACGAAACCCAACGTTAAGTGAATCAATTGCCTGTTCAGTTTTTCTTGAGTTGTTAGTGCTGTGGGGTACGAACCAAAAACAGCATTTTGGTGCCGGCTTAATGGTTGTGCCAACTGGACTGAAACTGATTCCTCTATGGGCTACTGATGAACCTCAGTGAGAGCGAAACTTGAAACGTGCTTCGCTGGTGTACGGTTGACCCAATAGCTTGGGTTGTGAGCGCAAAAAAGTGCAGTTAAAGTGATTTGTTTGCGCAAATCTCTGGAAGCACCAAGTTAAGTTAATGAAGACGTTGCGGCCGTATCCAAGTAAAGTAAACATTCACAAACTAAAGTTAATATTCCAACCCTAGATCTGTCAGCCATTCCGGTCATAGACTTAGGTTCACTGTCATCCAAAACGATAGTATGTCTAGTGAAACTTTGTGAAGGCATGCTGTTTACGGTCGCCGATTTTCTTCATCCTGAGCAATATAAAGTGAGTTATGCCCCTTTTGCGGCACTCACGCTATATGAATACAATGAAAAGACTATGTGAAACATACAAATACTACCTCCGGATAGTATTCAACCCACAGAGGAATCATGGATTCCGATGAATATCGACAACATGGAGATAGAAAAAGAAATAGCCAGCATGTGTGGTGAACCTTACATTGTTTGTCTTCCCTTCCCTTTTCTCACTCATCGTTTCAATCCTTCGCCCTGATTCCGATGGCACGAGACCTGCATTCATATCTGTGCAATATGACTGCCAGTCATGACTGTGAGTGAAACAATCCAAGTAAATACTATATAGGGGCTGCAACGATACAGCAAAGCAGGAGTTCACTACACATCTGCAAAGCATCTGACTAAGATCACAGTGAACTGTTTCTGGATGGCATCGCCAGTTATCAGTATTACCCGTGAATGCCTTATCAGGGTCAGAACCGACGTCTCAGGCTCCAAATCGGCTACTCGCCCTGAGGGCCTCTTCAAGTGGTCGAAAATAACAGTACGTCTCAAAGAGCCTCTGCTATGGAAGTCCTACAAACTGCCCTCTCGTGGCGGTGTTTTCACCACAGTGTGGGGGTGAAGGCCACTATCTATCGCTGTCCCCTTGGTTCACTGGTCTTTGGTGGTCAGTCTAGTACAGATGGCTATATCCTGATTCCAAATCAACAACTGACGGCGTATGAACCATACAACCATGTGCTCATCGGCGTTTGAGACGGAAGAGTGTACTGGACACCCGGATGTCTAGCCTGGAACGACGTATGAATTTTGCAGGCACCGGTCTCCATTGTGTTGGGACTTTTCGATCGTCCTGCGATTTCATAGGACTGTTCCCATCTATGGAGATCCACTCAATGTTCCCTTTGGATATTCACTCTTTCATAGAAACATGTAGCCTTGGGGAAAAGGCACCGGTCAGTGAGGTTTGCTTTGCTGTTTAACGCTGAACGATGACAGTCCTTTAGGTATATCGTCAATTGACACGAGTTGTCGACGTAGTCTTACGGTGCACAAATGACCGTTAACGGGGATCAGTCCAAAAGAGCCGCTTCAGCCTTTACAGTCAAGATTATTCCTCATCATCCTCATCGTTCGGCGTTAAACAGCAAGGCAAGCCTCACTGACCGCTGACCTTCCCCAGAGTTACGCGTTTATATAAAGAGAGTGAATATCCAAGGAGAACAGGGAGTGGACCTACACAGGCGGGAAAAGACAAGACGCTGCTGCGGCCAATACACGGAACACAGTCTAACTGTACAAACGCACGTGTTTTCAATCATTCTGATTCGATAGAAAATGACAGCACGATCGCCACTGGTAACGGTTCACTGTCATATCCTTCAGTGTCTCCAGCCGGCAAGTCAACAAGTCTTTCGGACCCCAACCACGAAGACGTGAGACACCTACACGATATGGTAGACGAGTGTTCGTCATACGAAACACGTGACCCAACCAGCGTAGTCTACTACGTTTCATACGCTGAAACAAGCGATTCTCAGAAGTGGCACCCAATACCACATTCCTAACCTCAATATTACTCACCCGGTCATTCCATCCAATCCGAGCGATACTACGTAGACATCGGTTGTCGAAAACCTCCAACCGACGAACATCGCCCACACGCATACTCCACGTCTCGCAACCGTACAACAGAACTGAAATGAGCGCACTGCAGCACATTACACACGATCTTTCAACTTCAGTGAAATATCAGACCTACGCCACAAGTGCTTCAGTCACGCGTAAGCTGCACGAACCTTGGATATACGCATACTTACCTCCAATCCCGAGCTACCATCGTTGGACACGCAGCTACCAAGGTAGGTGAAACGGTCCACAGTCGATATTTCCGCTTCATCCAGTATCAAGTTCGGCGCTGCTGTCGTCCAGTCCTGCAACAGTACTTTGCACATTGAAGGTGCAAAGCACATGCCAAACCGAGCAACCGATCTCGACNTATAAGAGACAGGTCACGCGTAAGCTGCACGAACCTTGGATATACGCATACTTACCTCCAATCCCGAGCTACCATCGTTGGACACGCAGCTACCAAGGTAGGTGAAACGGTCCACAGTCGATATTTCCGCTTCATCCAGTATCAAGTTCGGCGCTGCTGTCGTCCAGTCCTGTAACAGCACTTTGCACTTTGAAGGTGCAAAACACATGCCAAACCGAGCAACCGATTACGACAGTCTATCTAGTGCCCGTTGTGCATGGTCCGCAGACTCGATCAGGCACACGACGTCGTCTGCGTAATCGAGGTCACATAGCATCCCGCCATTTCCCAGTTCGACTCCTAGATCCCGGAGACCTCCTAAAGCATCTTCCATCACCTCGTCCATGACGAAGTTGAACAAGAATGGAGTGATGGGACACCCTTGTCGAACGCCACTAGTTGTTTCGAATAAACGTGACAGTTCACCGTATACCCTAACGCGACCATAGGTATGCGAGTACAATTGTCGCAACAGGTTCACAAACTTCGTTGGCATACCCTTCCGGTGGAGAGCACTGAGTAGTGCTGGTCGATCCACGGAGTCGAAAGCACCTTTCAAGTGGAGGAAGACTACGATCGTAGGGCGGCGGTGCGTGTGGCGCGTTTCGAGTATCTGTCGAAGAGTGAATATTTGGTCGATGCAACCTCGACCTGACCGAAATCCGGCCTGTTGTTCGCGGATATTACTCTCGCGAATCGGTGTCAAACGGCGCAGCGTTATCGAAGCTAATACCTTAGTAACTATCGGAATTAAACTAATTCCACGATGATTGCTGCAGTCACTCCGTGTACCCTTCTTGAAGAGGGGTATAATCAATGATTCACCTCACGATAGCGGGATACGCTCCTCGTGGAGTTAGGAGGTAAGTGATTTCATCAGTACTTCTCCACCCAATTTGAAAAAACCTGGGGGAAGGTCTTCAAGACCGGCTGCTTTTCCCGTCTTCAGAAGCCGAATATTCGACTCCAATTCCACTTCCGTTGGGGGATCAAGTGACACCTCCCAAGGATTTACAGCTCCAGGCGTCGGACTAGATACAATAGCGTATGGCCAGTTAAACTGATCCTTGAAATGCTCTGCCCAACGGTCTAGTCTTCCTTGTCTACCATGGATGAGCTCTCCATTTTTATCGCACACGACTTCACTAACCGAAGTTCGCCGCCCACCGCTGTCACGTATAAGCTTAAACAGTCTTTACTGTTACCTGAAGCGGATGCCACTTCCATCTCTTTTCGGCTATCTTAACCCACCAGCTTTCGCGGTCATTCCTAAGGTTTATGGTCAACGTACGCTGCAACTGCCGACGCATCTTATTCATTTCCTTACAGTTAGGCAGCTCGCGTTTTTGCTCCATTAGAATTAGCGACGCTTGAGAGATCCAGTGTTTTTGATGAACACTAGATCTGGGACCGCAGACGAAATTCGCTGCCAAATGCATCGACTGCTTAATTTGATCCCACTGATCATCTACATTGCTATTGGTCGCAGTTCTTAGTTCCTTGGACAGTTTCTGTTCGTAGCTGTTGCACACAGCCGAATCAGACAAACGTTCGACAACCAATCAATCGGGTTTGTGTCCTGCGTCGATGGCCATTCAGCTGCAGCAAAAATCGCATTAAAACTAACGCATGGTCCAATTCGACGTACGTGGTCCAGTATGATCTACAGTTCTGGACAGAACCACGCCAATGGTAGCTAACTGCAATATGGTCCATGTGACTCAGATTCCCTGTCGAGTTAGAACGCCTTGTCGCAGTGCGACGCGAACTGTGTCGGAAATTCGTACTAGATAGGAATAAACGATTGTCTGTACAAAACTGGAGAGGCGTTTCCCCGTTATCTGTTCGCTGAACAGACAAGGCGCATGGCCCACCTAAACAGGACTCCGATGCATTAGGTTTTCCAAATTGTGCATTCAAATCACCTGCTACCACTACAATGCCAGAGCGTTTGTTCTTTTGAATAGGGGGTGACGGTCATCGTAAAACTCGTCTTTCTCCATGTCAGTGCTGCAGTCTGTTGGAGCGTATGCCGAAATAACATAAACTGCGCTTAACACTACGATCCTCCCGGACGCCGACTGATCCTGCAGTCTCATGGCTCACAAGCGACCGTTGACTGGGATCCGGTCTGCCACGGCTATTTTAGCCTTCTCACTCAAGAATATTCCTACACCGCGTTGACCCACAGCTTGAGCTGCTTCGTCTCCTGAAGTGCGAAGAAAATATCTTGACGAGACGTTTAACGCAGTTAGTTGAATTACTCTACTCTACTCGAATCCTGAATTCGTGTTTCACTCACACGGCAGACATCAATCGAAAGTGAGTCAGTTCACTGTCAGAGCCAAACACGGCTGTTGGCCAGCCTGCATTAAAGTGCGCACATTGAAGGAACCCAGATTCAGAGGTTGACGAGGCTTGAGAAAATGTGAGGTAACAGATTGAAAACCACCTACTAAACTACTTGACAATAAATCGTTGCGAGTATCGGGTATGTTATCAATGGAGACACTATTGATAGACAGAAGGGGCAAACAGATTGAGTTGGAGACAGAAGAGACAGGTTGAATAAAAGAAAGGAAACTCTGAACAGTAGCATACTTATCACTACCCACTTCGCTCGATGCAATGGATAGCGCGATCCAGATTATCCTGCGCGACGACCGATGCAGTATGAAATTATTTGTAGGCGTGTAACTCATGGGGATTGATGGATGGGTGTTGCTAGGGCGTCCAGCCGCTAAGGAGATGAACGACTAGGGTTCTCAACCAAAGCCTTTGGTTCTGACAAGAACCTGACCGCAAAGCAGCGGGGCATGGTTGAGTGGAAGCCCATCTACTTGGATCAATTATTCTTCCACTTGTTTTTGCGAACTTTTAGGCATGATTAGATATTCGGCTTGAAATAAGCCATCTTGTAAATCTCGTTGCGTCATGGAAGCGCGCAAGCCATCACACCACGTCAAGGTGCAGTCTCGTTACGATGGAATCTGAGATTTCATAATTTTAGTGAAATACATCGTAGATGTGGAACGCGGTCTCGTGTTTAGGGTAAAAATATTACGCATGAATACCCAGTTATCAGAGAACCTTCTTCGATTGCGGAATGCGCGCAACCACCTTTTGTTCATAAAGACAATGAGAGAAAGTGCCGAAACTGGTTCGGGACCTCAGACGTACACATCGCTGGAACAAGCAAACAACATGGGAAGTGTTTTTTTTAT
The DNA here is from genome assembly GCA_008360955.1 of Fasciolopsis buskii. NCBI lineage: Eukaryota > Metazoa > Platyhelminthes > Trematoda > Plagiorchiida > Fasciolidae > Fasciolopsis > Fasciolopsis buskii. The sequence continues at coordinate 108,996 of LUCM01001559.1, forward strand.
TTTAAAATCCAGGTTTTTCGTCACTGTAGCACTTGGGCCAAATGCATACGAAATAGTAATGACAATAGTATATCAATAGTAGTAATGTGAATAGTATTTGCATCAACTGTTTGGTATCTGTAAGATGGTGGGCACATGAATGATCGACTACCCACGACCGCGTCTTTGTTTTTGAGTTGAAAGGCATATGATATTTTTTTGTCCAACTCTACATGTGCATGCGCACAAGAACTCTTCCATTCGGAATGCACCGAGCAAGAATGGAATATCGGAGTTTCGGACGGAGACAAAGTTCAAAAAACCTAAGGATATGACTGAGTACAGACGAGAAACAAGGTGGAGACATTGACAGTTTCATCCAAGAGAAGGTCCTATGGAAGAAGAGGTGAGTCGAGAGTCAGAAAAATCAGACGATAAGATCGACTAATTACAGCCTATCCGCTGGAAAACAGGCGGTCAGGCTTACTTGTAAACAGAATGAATGATGAAATATTCCATTGAAAACTGGCAAAATCTGGGATGAGAATTCTCGTAAATTGAAGGCTGAAAATCAAGTAAAGGCGTTCTGTGGAATTAACCATCAATCACACAGCGAGCACCAACGATCGATACTGGGGTGGAAAGGCAGGGTTTGGGTACTATGTACAGAGTCAATTGGAAAATAGTTCACAACCAAGTGACTTGATCAACTGGAGAGGGAGACTAACTGCACATGGAACGATCGCATGGGGCAAGAGAACAGTCTTTAACACCGAGGTCTTTTGGAGTGATATTTTTCAGTGAGGAAAATGAGAAAAAAGGAAAAAGAGATAGTTTTACATTGCAGAGGAGACAAACAAAATAGGTTCGGATCTGTCCGTTTGATTACTTATATAGAACAAAATTAACAGCCTGAAGGACATCAAACAAAACATCTGAAGCGCATGTGTAAGCAGGTGCAACGATCACAAACTTATTTACAAAATACCTGACCTGGCTACACACAAGGCAATCGTGAAAGTCTATACGCTCTACTATTTTCAGGAACAGTGCGCGAGATCCACTCTTCGAGCAGCGGGGATGGGGGCTCACATTACTTGTTACCTCGACGTGAACCGCCCGAATGGCGCTTTTGAATCGCGTTGGACGTCCCGCTGAAGACCGCGCTGATTGTCATCCCAGATTCCGTTGGACCACCATGAGGACCAGTAAACCGAACCGAGCGTGAAGTCAGTCCATCACGCGGATTTGACGAGACTGGTGCACTTGGATGGCGAGCTTTCTGAGTATTGACGATGGCTGATTTGCGTGATCGGATAGCTGGAACGCTTGGGATTGGGGGCTCAGTGGAATAGGTGATCTTAACGTTACCGCCGCCTGCGGTCGGATATGTCATTGAGCAAATCGCCAAGTCCGGCGGTTCGGTTGAGGAAGCCACTACATCAGGTGATTGTGGTTGATCAAGGGGTGATTTAGACCGTACACACCGTCGCTTGCAATCTTGGTGTTCTCGTGGATGAACATGGGAGGATTCGCAACCGGTTTTCCCCGGACTGTCTTTGCTCGTGTAAGTGGAAAGTGAAGCCCTGCGGATAAAGAAGATTGAGCACAAGAATAAAATTACTAGGGAAACTGTCAAACAGTGGTCACAACATGGTGCGTACAGCAATGACTTGTCCAGAACGATTCACTTATAACAAACGACGCTATCCAGTTGTAGGTAATTACGAACAACAATTATATATGTATATATATATATATGTATATATATATATATATGTATATATATATATGTATATATATATAACCAGTAGTGATTACGGGAACAGACAGATTTCCGGAGGCACATGAACGGTTTCGATGATATCGCCGCTTACCTGGCATGCATATCTGATACTGAACTACTACTTCATCTACATAATGAACACTTCGATTGAAATTTTCAGCTAAAATCTTGTTTGTATGGCGATTCTGAATGTATGGTAAATTCATTTTTAGGATCACAACTGTGGTCGCTAGTTGTTATATGTAGGTTGGGTACCGCCAACCAATAGACCGATGGTGCTGAAAGAGCGAGACCGCATATTTGTAATCACTAGTATTTATATGAGTACACAGATATTCTTGGAATAGCACGATATTTATATATATGCTATTCAATAAAATCAGACTCAACAGCTAACTGTGAGTACTAGAAATATTTTTTCTGTCAACTGACTAAGCACTGAATCAAAAGGCGATTTACGAGTAGGAACAGCCATAGGAAACATTAAACGAAGTCCGTAGATGCTGTGATAATCTCGATGTTCAAAAAAGTGTACAATACGCGATTAAAATAACATCAAAAAGACGCCTACTGAACACTGATAAAATGACTAAGATATACTTGTAATCGACGTACAGTTCATCGGCAAGTACGCTGTATTCACCAGGTTTGTCCTCGCTGGAGTGATTTGGGGTAACATTTGAGGGTAAATCCGTCCTAGCATCGCGCGAGCCACGATCTGGCACACGGTTTTCATCACCGTCCAATACGGGAGATGGTGCCAACTTTACCGCCGACTTGTCGGAAATAGACGTTGACAATGACGATGGTTGTGTTGTAGTTGTTGTCACTGTTGCTGCTGCTACTGCAGTTATCGTTTGGGGCGGCACCGTAGATTCGTCAGTCTGGGCAACCAATTGCGGGACAAACTGGAGAGGAACCATCAATGGTTGGTTTGCGGCAATAGGCCACGATGGTAAAGCAGCACCCGGAAGTGCAGTAGTCTTAACCGTGCTCAATGCTATTTGCCCAGGAACTAAAAGAGACAAACCAGGTGCAAATAAGTATGGGAGCCCAGCTGAGGGCCAAAGGGTGGTGGAAAGTGGCGGCACCGTGGAGCCCATTTGCGATGCATCATTAGCAGATGCTTGTTGAGATTCAACATCTATATCGAGATTTAGCATATTTGCTTTGACTGAATCCTGCATTCGACGTGCAAACTCCCGAATCCGTTGACGGGCATCCAAAGACTTCTGACGGAAGAAAATTGGTGAGAAATGGGAAAAAAGTCAACATCTGATTGACATCGTGAATTTCCTCTCCAATTACCGCTACAGTTTATAATAACTAATAAGTTTTTGCATTCAAAAACTTGTATTCTTAGGCACGGTTTCGTGGCAGTTCATTTTGTTTTTTAGTGCTCAAACTACTCTGATTCCTACAAACACAATCTCTAGAGCACATTAGCCGTTTCCTAGTCAATGAAGATTTAAGCTAAGTATTTCAAATCAGTCTCGGTATTCCCTATAAGTCAGTCAGAGCATCAAGGAGGCGTTCTCGTAGCACCTCAGAAATAGAACAAAACTGGCAATTGTCAAGTGGATTTCATTTCAAAAAGGTCAAAGGCTTAAGTTCTGGATCCGCCAGCCACTTTGGTGGCACATGTAATTCGTTTTTGTACGGCTCGCTACCATACCTGATTTACAAGGATCTTATGGGGTTTTATGTCATTCTATGTTTTAGGGTCATGGTTGCCGATTTAACCCCTATGTAGTGGATCCTAGCGGCTACGGAGTATTCCCCTCCCACTATACTGATGCTTCAAACAGGTCACAAAAAGCCAACAAAAAGGCGTACAGATATGTGGGTGGTGCCCTCATGGTAGGAACAACATCCTGGTAACAATGAGGGAGTGCTTAAATGCTGTCAGGATAAGGGATCAACGCGATATGATACTTTTGAGAAGCAAACTAGTTCAAGATGAAAGTGCACCAGCTACAAACCAACGTCGATTTACTTATGACAGTAATAAAATATAATTTTCGTCGTAAACAGTCTTGACGATAGGATTCAAACGTGATAGAAAAAAAAACAGTAAACGAGTAAAATGTGACGGACAAACGCGAAACGAATCTATCGACGTACATCCAAATTGGATTTCTCTGTTCGCAACTCAAAGTTGTGGTCAGTGACGCAATGAGGCATTCATGGTCCGCACGCTGTCCAAGATAACGGATTAGGCACCAACAGTCATCTATTTTTATGGCACGCTTGAGGCGTGAGTGTAGTGGAAGGGGGTATGTACCATAGCAACCAGGATCCATTGCACATGGGTTAAACTGGCAACCTTGATTCTGAAACTCCGAAAGATGTGGAATCACAAAGTCCTAATAAGTCAGGTATGGCAACAAGCCGGATAACGGTGGACAGCCATCTACCACCAAAGTGGTCAGCAAACATGGGTTTCGAACCCCCTGACCATTTTGAGATGTAATATGCTTAACCTATTGGACCATTTTTGGTTGGATGAACTGGAGGACAGACGCGACTTTGTTCAGTAACAGTAAACGCAGGCAAAACTAAAATTACCACCAGTCGTTTACAAATGGTCACGCTCACGTTATCACCTGCATAACTGTATTTGAAGAGATATTTTTGTCTATAAGACTGAAAACTATAACCCTGAAACTCAAAGTAGCATAGGACCACACAGGATATCTGGGAGACCGTTGTGGTAACGCAAGGGTCGGTAGCGAAAGTTATTCGATTCTCCGTAGAAAAAAATTACTATACTGCAGCAAAACCACAGAAATGAAACCCCCTGACCATCGGCTCTGTAATGAATATATATATATATATATATGCATATATTGATGAGTGAAAATATCTGCAGCTCATGTTGCATATTTTAGAGGTGAGAAGGCGTACACTGAGTTATAGGACTCGTCAAACGTTTGACAACGAGTCCCAGTTTGGATCGAAACGTCACAATGTACGCCTTCCCACCTCTAATATATATGTATTTTATAGGTAAGTAAGTAGCCAAAATTCACTCCAAAGCACATGACCGATTCTGCGTGTACTACCACTCGTCCGATGTGTACCCGGTACTTTTCTATTCGAGAGCCCTTAAATTTGAACACTGAATTGGTATGTCACCAGAATCTAATATTTACCGTTGGGATAGTTAGGAAGTCAGTTTCTGAATAGCATAAAGAAGAAACAACTATTATGCGTCGGTAACAGTTTGTTCGTCGAGCAAAGCCAATAATAGGAAAGAGAACAGAATGCTGCTAGGGGAAAATTCAAACTGTCCCGAGATGAGCGTACTAGTAAAACGATGCCTCGACACGATAGCACAAAACACGTATTTCGAATGAATGACAAAAACCGTATATTCTTGGGAAAACCGCACTGCAACAACTTGTAGTCCATACAAGGATAAATCCGGACTTCTTGTTATAAAAATTACCACCGTTCTGCAATAAACAACAGGGAAAACCACATTGACCGCTGCCTTTTTCCCAGAATTACACGTTGCTATAGGACAAATAAATATACAAGGCAACCACCAATCGACTTAAAAGAGCGAAAAAGAAAATGCCGTAGTAGTCACCACAGGGGATACAGTCTAACTGTAAAAACGTGCGCTTCTCCCTAATATTCCGATTCGACAGAAAATGCCAACACGATCACCACTGTTTACAACTCAATACCATATCTTTCAAGGTCTCCAGCCAGCTAGTTGATGGATCTTTTGGACCTAAACCCCAAAGAAGTAAGGCACCTATTCTACCCAAGTTCGCCGCGTTCCCTCATTCCACACTTCCACGTCACCTGTTGACCTTCACGTGGCTTTTTCCACTTCATGAGAATAATGAAAATTAAGACATGGTGTGGCAGACAAATGTTCCCTATAGGCAATACGTAGCCCAAACAACGAAGTCTACCAAGCTGCATACGTGGTGACAGAGTATTCTTTCACCTAATCCTTAATGCTTGATTCCTAACTAGTATATTACTCAGGCGGTCATTCCATCCTATCCTAGTAATCTTACGTAGACATTGGTGATCAAAATACTCCAATATTCTCGTGGTCGCACAAAAGAATTGAGCACACTCCGTTTAATTTCAGTTAAATATTAGGTCGACGTCACAAGTGCTCCAGTCCAGAGTACGCCGTTCGAGCCTTGGATAAACGCGTTTTCTAATACCGAGCTATTATCCTTCGTCACGCAGCTGCCAAGGTAACTGAAACGGTCTATAGTGGTTAGCTCCTCATAATCTAGCATCAAGTTCGAGATTACTGCCATCCAGTCTTGTAAAATCATTTCATATCTGTAGGTATAAAACACATGGGACAATGGGTCTTGTTAATCTGTTCAGCGCATATTCCGCAGATTTAAATAAGAACACAGTTTCGTCGACATAATCCAGGCCACATAGCCTCTCCGTTTTTTATTTCGACGTCTACATCGCCAAAACCTCCTAACACATTTGCCATTACCTTGTCGATGACGAAACCAAACAAGAATAAAGAAATGAGACACCCTCAGTGAACGCTGCTAGTCGTTTCTAATGAACCTGATAGTTCGCCGTGCACTCTCACGCGACCACAGGTAGGAGAATGCAATGCTCGCGAGAGATCCACGTATTTCCATTCGGTACACAGCACTGAATAGCTCCGTTCAATCCACTGAATCGAACGCACCTTGCAAGCCGAGAAAGATTAGGATAATATGGCCGAGGCGTGTTTGGCGCGCTTCGAGTAACTGGCTCAGTGTGAAGTTCTGGTGTATTCGGCCTCGACTTATGCAAAATCCGGTAGGGTATTTACGAACATTACTCTCGCGAACCGTTGTCATGGCGCAGCATTATCGAAACTAAAACCTCAGTAACCCCTCGATGATTGCTAGTTATTGTGTTCTCGTCTTGATGATGGGTACAATCAGTGACCCGACTCATGATAACAAAATTGGCCCCTTCCAAATGTTACGGAGCAGAGAGGTAAATGCTTTTACCAAGATATCTCCGTTAAGTTTGAAAATGACTGGAGAGTTCGTCTGGATCACTCGCTTTTTCTCTGCTTCAATAGTCCGACTCTGCTCCCAACTCGGTCGGGGGGTCAAGAAACACCACTCAAGGATTCATAGTTGTTGGCACCAACTTAACTACATTGGCTCGCGGCCAGACAGACTGACCTTGAATATTCAGCCTAATGGTCGAGTCTTTGTTGTCTGCCCTGAATAGGTCCTCCATTTGTCTCATGGTCCATCGTCCACCGGCGTCATTTATAAGCTAAAACGATCATTGACTGTCACCTGAAGTAGCTGTATATTCCACTTTTTCGGCTTCCTAAACATACTAGTCTTCACGGTTGTAGATGTCGACGTATCCTATCCTTACAATTAAGGAGTTAAGGTTATGCGGCTTTTGAGAAATCTAGTGTAATTGACAGTGATCGGATCTATGACCGCAGAGGAAACCAACTGACGAGAAAATTGTCCATTTGATTTGATCCCAGTGTTTATATGCGTTACATTTCGTCAGTTCTTAGCTTGTCAGATAGTTTCATTTCATTAATGATGCCAAAATGTGGATCAGAGAGACATTGTACGGGTAACTGGGTCCGCAGATTGTTTCGATCACTCTTCAGTAGCAGCAAAATAGCATTCTAACTAACGCATGTTCCTTCAATGCAGGATTTTTGGTCTTGGATGGACCCGAACAACGGCAGCTTATGCTACATAATCGATTAGAATCAAGTATTTGGAACGTTAAAGCGCTATGGTATTAGGCGACACCAGTCGTGTCGGAAACTCATACTAAACAGCAAAAACCGATTGTCTGGAGAAAACTAGAAGCCCGTTATTCATATGCTGAATAGGCAAAGCATAGTATACAACTAAACAAACTTTTGAGGCTTTCAGGATGTCCCCTGAAGTCACTCGATAGTATAAGTGCCAGAACTCCTGGCAAATTTGTCATAAAATTCGCTTTTTGCATCAGCTCCACCGATTGATTACAAAAGTGCTCCATACAGCTACCCTTTCGTGAGTCAAATGATTCAAGGAGTCACTACGGCACATAAACCACCATCAACCAGGATCCAGCCTAAAAGGATCCTTTCGACCTGTTATTGAAGACTATGCCTAGGCCACGGGTCGCTTCGATTCCCGAGGATCACAGGAATACCTTGACGAAATACCGTGCGCAGTTAGCTGAGTCACATGCGAGTATGATTTAGTATCCACGCAAATCGTAAAACCCACAAAGAACGACAGACACCAACACATAACCCTAAACTCGTGTTTGATGTAGTCACTGCGTGAGCACTCATCACAGAGAGAGAAAACGAACCATTCTCTCGATGATGAAAGAACCCGATCAGAAAACCAAAGTCTGAAGAACAATACCATTTCGTCATTAACTATCACAACGAGACTGCACCTCCAAGTGGTGCGACGGTTTGCATGCCACCATGATCAAACGAGCTATACAGGTTAGCTCATTTCAAGCCGAAGATCCAATCACGCCTGGAAGGTCAATGGGTGGAGGCCTGACGAAGTAGTTTCCTGGTCCTCTCAGTCGACGGGGGTTGATCTGAGTTAGCAACTCAGTCGGAAAAACGAGTGGAAGAATAATTGATTCAAGGAGATGAGCTTCCACTCAACCATGCCCCGCTGCTTTGCGGTCAGGTTCTTGTCAGAACCAAAGGCTTTGGTTGAGAACCCTAGTCGTTCATCTCCTTAGCGGCTGGACGCCCTAGCAACACCCATCCATCAATCCCCATGAGTTACACGCTTACAAATAATTTCATACTGCATCGGTCGTCGCGCAGGATAATCTGGATCGCGCTATCCATTGCATCGAGCGAAGTGGGTAGTGATAAGTATGCTACTGTTCAGAGTTTCCTTTCTTTTATTCAACCTATCTCTTCTGTCTCCAACCTAATCTCTGCCGTCTCTGCCTACCCATAGTGTCCCCACTGGTACCACGCCCGATACTCGCAACGGTTCAATGTCAAATAATGTATTAAATGGTTTGAGTCTGCTAGCTCATTTTTTCGGGCCTCGTCGGTCTCTGAATTTCGGCTCCTTCAATATGCGCGCTTTAATGCAGGCTGACCAGCAGGTGTTTTGGGCTCTGACGGTGGACTCATTTTCGATTGATGTATGCTGCGTGAGTGAAACACGGATCCAGGATTCGAGTAGAGTAATTCAACTAACTACGCCGAAGTTCTCGTCAGGATATTTCCCGCGAACCTTAGGAGACGAAGCACATTAAGCTGTAGGTGAACGCGATGTAGGGATAGTCTTGACTGAAAAGGCTGAAGCGGCTCTTTTAGACTGATCCCCGTTAACGGTTATTTGTGCACCGTAAGACTACGTCGACAACTCGTGTCAATTGACGATATACCTAAAGGACTATCATCGTTCAGCGTTAAACAGCAAAGCAAACCTCATTGACCGGTGCCTTTTCCCCAAGGCTACATGTTTCTATAAAAGAGTAAACATCGAAAGGGAACAGGTTGGAGGTCTACTCTCTGTGAACTGTGAAAACTGATAGTCGAAGAAATGGAAGTAGTGGCCACTTCTAGTAACAGTCAAAGACTGTTTAAGTTTATACGTGATGCCGATGTTCGGCGGACTTTGGTTAGTGAAGTTTTATTTGACAGAAACCAGGAGCCCATCCGTGGTAAATAACAAACGCTGGAACGTTGGGTAAAGCAGTTCAGGGATCGGTTTAGCTGGCCATACGCTAACGTATTTAGTCGGACGGCTGCAGCAGCGAATCCTTGGAAGGTGTCCCTTGACCCCTCCACGGAAGTAGAGGTAGAGTCGAATAGTCTATCTGTTTAAAGCCGTCATTACGCAAACCCTTTTCAAAGAGGAGGATACTAATATACTCCCCCATGAGGAGGGAACTCTCTCGGAGGGCCAGGCCACCACCAGAAAGACCGACAGCCACAGCCTTGGGCTGCACAAAATGGTGTAAGTGAAAGCTCACGAGACGATCAGAAGTGGCAGTCACAGTCGCAATTCTGGATATGAATCAATAAGCACAACGAGCATTCATAATTAGTCTCCAGCGTACGAGCAAACACGTCTGTTGTCCAATAAACTTCAGCATCTATAGGCTAACTGGTGCCTCCAAATGGCTGGCGATAAAGAATGGAAGAATTAGCATGTGTTGTGAACTCTACGCATTGTTTCTTATCGATCATCGACTTCATCCTTCGCCATGATTCCAATGGCACACACACTGAATAATAGTAGAAGCTAGCCGGTTAATTTTAGAGGACACCAAGGATGTTGAGATAATGCGAGCGGAAACAAATTCTGCGAGACCTGGATGCCAACCGAAAAGGGATGCGATAAAACAGGGACAGGAATGGTCTCAGAGATAACACCGGTAGCACCGATAAAAACAAAGCCTGATAAATATTAGATATATGGAGAGAAACGAAGTGAATTGCGGAGTTCAAAACAACTATTTGCATGAGTTAAAGGTATCGGCTTGGATGTTTGTGAATTATAAGGAACGTTGTACAAGATCATCATTGGTATCGTCTGTTCCAGCAATACCTTGGTAGTAATAGTACCAGGTGAAACGTGTCATTTGTAGGGAAGCAGTGGGTGGAACAAATGCAGCAAACCAAAAATTTTCTACAAACGGAACAAGCAAAAGCATTTACCTTGGACATTCGAATGATTCTTCCCAGATATGTTACATCAGACCGACCATGAAGGAAGTGGAACTGAGGTAGTACAGCGTGGCTCAGAACAACATAGGCGTATTCAAATGCCTGTTTTACTTGCAATGCACAATAAGATCGACGGCCCACATCGTTGCCTGTAATCCGGATTTTTTGAATTGGAGCAAACAAAATCAATTGGTAAGACAAACAAGTCAGTATGAAGTGAAAAAATTATGATGCATGAAAGTACAGTGCTGTGGAAAAGGACGCGTCCCAGTTTTCAAAGCAAATAGTTCGAAAATTAGCAACCATGACCTTGGAACCTTAAGTACCAGAAACTACGCATTGTTCGCCACGAAATACCTATCCCCATCCACCCAAAAGAGCTAAAACATTGCATATTAGCGGAACTTTACTTAAATCAAAATTTTCGACCTAGAATTGAATATTATGATCCTACTCAAACGGTCACTTATTAATGTACGACCAGGCGACCGTTGGATCACAGGTTTTTCCTGTTTAAATGGCCACGAGTACTTTTCGTGGTATATATATATATATATGTATGGAGACCGGTGCCTGCAAAATTCATACGTCGTTCCAGGCTAGACATCCGGGTGTCCAGTACACTCTTCCGTCTCAAACGCCGATGAGCACATGGTTGTATGGTTCATACGCCGTCAGTTGTTGATTTGGAATCAGGATATAGCCATCTGTACTAGACTGACCACCAAAGACCAGTGAACCAAGGGGACAGCGATAGATAGTGGCCTTCACCCCCACACTGTGGTGAAAACACCGCCACGAGAGGGCAGTTTGTAGGACTTCCATAGCAGAGGCTCTTTGAGACGTACTGTTATTTTCGACCACTTGAAGAGGCCCTCAGGGCGAGTAGCCGATTTGGAGCCTGAGACGTCGGTTCTGACCCTGATAAGGCATTCACGGGTAATACTGATAACTGGCGATGCCATCCAGAAACAGTTCACTGTGATCTTAGTCAGATGCTTTGCAGATGTGTAGTGAACTCCTGCTTTGCTGTATCGTTGCAGCCCCTATATAGTATTTACTTGGATTGTTTCACTCACAGTCATGACTGGCAGTCATATTGCACAGATATGAATGCAGGTCTCGTGCCATCGGAATCAGGGCGAAGGATTGAAACGATGAGTGAGAAAAGGGAAGGGAAGACAAACAATGTAAGGTTCACCACACATGCTGGCTATTTCTTTTTCTATCTCCATGTTGTCGATATTCATCGGAATCCATGATTCCTCTGTGGGTTGAATACTATCCGGAGGTAGTATTTGTATGTTTCACATAGTCTTTTCATTGTATTCATATAGCGTGAGTGCCGCAAAAGGGGCATAACTCACTTTATATTGCTCAGGATGAAGAAAATCGGCGACCGTAAACAGCATGCCTTCACAAAGTTTCACTAGACATACTATCGTTTTGGATGACAGTGAACCTAAGTCTATGACCGGAATGGCTGACAGATCTAGGGTTGGAATATTAACTTTAGTTTGTGAATGTTTACTTTACTTGGATACGGCCGCAACGTCTTCATTAACTTAACTTGGTGCTTCCAGAGATTTGCTCAAACAAATCACTTTAACTGCACTTTTTTGCGCTCACACCCCAAGCTATTGGGTCAACCGTACACCAGCGAAGCACGTTTCAAGTTTCGCTCTCACTGAGGTTCATCAGTAGCCCATAGAGGAATCAGTTTCAGTCCAGTTGGCACAACCATTAAGCCGGCACCAAAATGCTGTTTTTGGTTTGTACCCCACAGCACCAGCAAGCAAAAGACGGCTGGGGATAGAAGTCAAGCTGAATAAGAGGAGCACACTTACCGCTACACACTCCGTTCGATGCAAGGGCAGCGCAGCCCTAGTTAACGCGCGCGACGACCGTGACAGTATGGAATTCTTTTTAGACATGTAACTCATGGGAGATGGTAGAACGGTACTGTTGGGGAGTCAATCCGCTAAGTAGTTTGTCTAAGTCATTCATTGCGACGGCCTCCTTTCACATCTAAGCTTGTCTCTCATTCTGTGCAAAGTTGGCTTTCCAGTTTTCCTCAGACGATTCTTCACTGGATTTTATTCGTTGCATACCTTAAATCCAGCTGCGTCATTCTGTTAACCGGATGATGAGGCTTCGTATTCTGCTCTTTCCCTTCCTGATGACGATTAATGAAGGTTTACCCAGTAGATCGCTTATCTCTAATCCAACTCGCAGCCACTACTTCACTACCGGACGCTTTATGACATGCTTCATGCATGAGCGCAGTGGAAAGGATATGCCCCAGAGCCCACTACAGGAGAGAAGGTCGGTAACCTGAAACTTAGAGGCAAAGAATTACATAGTCCAATTAGGCCAGATGTGGTAACGAATCGGGCAACTGAGTGGTCATCTACCACCAGGGACTAATGTTTTTTTGTTCAGTTCCATCTTCGGGGTTTGTTTTCGCAGTTCCGACTGCTGTGACTTCTTTTTCCCCATTACGTATGCAGGAAGCTGGCTGTCCCTACCAGGTTTTTTTATCGCTGGATGTCGTGCTTGTCTTCTTTCTTTAACCAAAACTTTTAAATTACGAACCTCTCACATCGTTCTTCCATCTGCTTACAACCTAACATTTTGAAAGCAGCATCAGTGAACTGTTTATTGCGTGAGTGTTCCTTAAATACTCTTGTTGCAATGTCTTGTGAATACTCCGTTCTATTGTAATTCATATTACATCTAAGCGAAAAGTTAGTTTTTACTAATCACTACACAACAGTTGTGAATTGAACTGGGAATTACCTGGACAAAGCGGGTCTTCGATACATAGAATAGAGGGATGAAGACCATGTTCCATGTTTTGCTGCACAACCTCCTTGCGCACGTACTGACCACCATTTGTAACGCGGATTGCAGTATGCAGATAATTGAACAAACGACCATATAATTCGAAGAATTCCAACAGCAACGCGCCCAAGTTAGACCGGTCTGGATAGGCGCTAACTCTAGTCTAAAGAAAAATGAATTAAGGGATTTACGTGCTACAAAATAAAAAGCGTCCATTGAGTTACGATGTACTTTTGAATAAGAAGCTTAAATTTCTGTGTTGTAAAATGGGTAATAATAACCACCCTATGTACGAACAATTATCGATTTTTTTGCCGTTTCCTTATTCGCAACATGGGATCACTAAATCTTGCATACAATGCTGAATATTATATCAGAAATGTTTGGAGTTAGTTTCCCGATGGACAGTGTAGCGCAGTGAACGCTAATTTGACGAGTTATGATCTAAATGATCCCACCAAGTTGCGAAACCGAAAATAACCAGGACTTTCCAGACCAATTGTTGGATGAAGACGGTAATTAGGATAATTACAGTCATTATAGAACCCTGCTCGAGCCTATAAGAGCTAGATGCTTTTGATAGGAACTAAAGAACGGATTTTATCTAGCAGCTGCTCAAGCTTCGGGGGGTAGGAGATCGCAGACATCAGAGTATAAACTACCGAGGTCGATAAACTAAAACCAACGTTTGTTGAACACACCAAAGCATGCCTTAAAGCAAAGAAGGCCGTATGGCTGTCGAGGCAACTATTGGAATCGAAGTAGATCACGCTTGAAATCTGTCAATGGATTGCTTTTTAAAAAGGGAAAACTGAATCAATGGCAGTTAATGAACTCTAAAAAAACAACCATGTCTATTACAAAATTATGGCGACCAACCTAGAAAATCGAACAGAAATGATCCTCGGAAATTTACTTCCATATATTTTAACTGCGACAATTTCACTAGAGATCTAGGAGTGCTCTTATCTAATATTTATTCTCCAAAATTTGTATCCAGATCATGTTGTCCGAAACCCCGAAACAGACGAGCAAATACCCCCCCCCCAGTTGCACGTCGTCGATTAACTAATGGGAACCATGGTCCGGCCACAAGGGATTGGCACTGCCGGCAGCCCGCTCCGAGGTAGATGGTTGGCTTAGAGCTTTACTCCGAAACTGATCACGGGGCCTAACCAACAAGGCAGTAGAACAACCTAAGGGTCTCGTAACCAACGGAAGGCCAGTGACTGATTGCTCGGTTTATATGCCCTTCGGATGAAGCGATATCTCGGGCGCATTATGCACTTAGGTGACAATAATTATAGCACTGTGTGCTTCATGTGCTACCCTTGGATGGTATAAAGTGAAGGCTTAGCAACCTACTCCAAGATGAATACAAAGGACCAACCAACGCGCCGAACTGCGTCGGGCTTTCGCGTGGACTATAGAATTATCCCAGAAGTTCGGAAAACTGACAGAAAATAGGTGTATACAACCACAACTGGAATGCAGTGCGTTTAGACTACCATGAGATGCGGCTTCCAATATTAAGACTAGCCATCTCGGGACATCGTGCGAACACCTAAGAGAATGACAAGAAAGGCAGACCGTTTAAAATGATAAACTGTCTTCGCTTAGCTAGTGAAACGAGTTACCACCAGACTTACCTGCAAAAACCTAACAACCATGAGAATAAGAGCATAAGAACTCAAACCTCCAGTCCAAACTTCGTTAAGATTTCTCTGCAGCAAAAACTGCTTCAGTACGAAGACAAGATATGGCAGACAGGGGTAGGTCCTCATGTAGATTCGAATCAGCTCAGCGGCTCGCACACTGTTTATCATGTTAAAACTAATGTCAACCTTTAGATCCGTCTCCTTATCGGTCATCTTAACGATAGGTACCTAGGAAACAATGAAACTTGAAATACTTTCTTACGGTTGTCTTATCCAAAACTTTTATTTCAGACGATATTCCGCTTTTAGACAACGCTTGCTTGAGTGTATGGAGCGGAAGCGCTTCCCATCGCCCGAAAATGACCATATCTATGTCACTAAAGAGAGAATGGTTACAAACATCAAAACCTACCTAGTTGGTAGATACAGACCAGTCTTGAAGCTTCCAAACACGTCAACCTGAGTTAAGTGTCTAGTTGAAAATATTTTCATTACCTGGCAATCCGGCCAGAGGGAATGCGCGACATTCTTAATTTTCGACACTACGATCTCTCTTGCAAACTGCTCTTCTGAAGTGGGCTTGATATAATTGAAGAAATCTTTGATCTCGTTGTGAAGTCTAACATGTTAAATCCAAAATTTGTGGGTAGAAAGCTTACCCGATGACACCGAGCTCGTACCCACTGTCGCCTGCCTTCCATGGCACTGAGTCTGGCGGGAACTCTTGTCCTAAGGGATAGCCCGGCGTTTTAGTTATGAGCCTAAGATGAATATCATCCATTTGCTTGTGGGATGATGCGTTTCTGGAAATGGCATCGTTCATTATCACAGCCTACGGCGCAAAGCGGATGAAGAAAACAGAACGACGTGCAAAGTCACAGGGCAACCCCACGCGGTAAGCACTGCGCTTACAATCGCGCGCGGTATGAACGTAGGTTTTCGCAGATGTTAGTCATGAGGTCTTGAGGTGGTCACTTTCGTTCACTTCAGTTCAGTTCCCACAGGACAAGTTTTAGCTAGCGCCATTCGAGTTTCCAGAATTATTTCGACTCTACGCGCCCCGGTTGGGCATACACCTCTCCCAGTCCCAGTATTCAGTCAGACCTTAGGCGTTTACGGCGAGATGTCCGATCGTTCAGTTTCCTGCACTGAATGCTCCTTGGACCAGAAGATGGTTCGACAACAGGAGGACGGAAGCCATCCCCAGTGGGATTGCGAATCATACACGTCACCCCAACTCTCATTCTCCTCATGTTTAAAAGATTAAGATCAATTGTGTTCCTCTCGACCATTCTTCTCAGACTTAAAACTCACACGCTGCCCTCCCCTAACACAGATAGCCATGCGTTTTCTAGCTTTGCTCTAAATTCACGCGCTGATCATACCCCGGCCACTTCCGTTGGCGGCTTGTTCCGGCCCTCCGTCATTCTTAAGGCAAGCTATTTGCTCCTCAACCCCGTTAGTTACATCCTGTCTCGCAATGGTTTTCCCGCTATCTCGTTGCATTTCACCCATCCCTCGGCCAGCCCCACGGCGATCTTGAAGGCTGCGTCTCTCCAGGGAGCACAAGCCAACTGTCCTCAACCTCCCTTCATATCCCACGTGCTTCGGCTGTCTGTACCGGCTCGTAAAACACGCTGAACCTTTTCCAGAACTTTCATATCTCTTACTAAATACGGCTTTCATATCTGGGCATAATACTCCAGGCACGACCGGACAAACCCTTTGAACTGTCTGCTAGATTCTACAGCCCTCTTAAGCTATCACAAGGCACCCCATGCCTTCCTGGCCCTTTTACGATATTTCGAAATAGGCTTGAGGTCCACATTCAATAGTATTCCGGGATCCCTTGCCTGCTATCTTTGTCCCTTCGCGACCTGTCGTCCAGGTGGACCCTCGAGGCGAACGGGATTGGCTTCTCCCTCCATGGGCCGCTGGCGCTTGTTCAAGTTCAGTGGATGATCTCGTCTTGCCAACTACTCAGTGTGGATCCCTATAGGTGGCCTCACTGTTTGTTGTCTCACATTTTTATGTCGTCAACAAACATGGGACACAGATTCTCCGAGATATTGTCTATGTCAATGGCATACATCAGGAAGAGCAGTGGCCTTAAGGCAGATCACTGAGGCACGCCTCCTGCACAGAAGTCCTATGTGCGACTGACAGCACTCGACCCTTACACTGAAAGATCTACCCCTCACACTCGGCTATTCAGCTATTCACCTTAACGTCCACCACAAAAGCTCTCACTTTCCGGTCAAGAAGCCTGCTGGGAGTCCAGATAGCGAACTTCTACTCTTTCCGTCCTGTTCATCCCACCCGTTACTTCGTCCAGGACGCAAATCAAGTCGGCCAGACATAAATGGTTGAGGCAAAACCCATGATGTACCAGTATCACTATCCATTTTGCCTCCAGGTGACTGACTTTCCAGTCACGCAAGGTCCTCTCAAGGGTCATTATCACGATAGATGTCAGATGCACCAGGCAGTAGTCGCTATAGTTTTATCTGTATACTTCCTCAGGTACAGATATGACTATCGGCGTCAACCAAACTGCAGAAGCCGTCCTCCTTCCAGCGGTGTACTAAAAAATGTGTCGAACCTTTCCTCAGGACTGCCGCTAGTGGCTTTACTATAGCTGAATGGACCTCGTCAGGCCCTGCCGCTTTCGACCCGTCCATTTGCTTCAGATCCTCCCATACTTTTCCCGATCCGCTTGTTTGCCACCAGCACCATGATGGTGGCATGGCTAGGCGTTTATCCCCGCGCTCCTTGATCTCGTCTAAATGCTGACCTCAGAAAGCCCAACAGACAGTCGGCTTTCTTCTGGCTGCTCGTCGAGCTGATTTCTTGTTGGTTTGTCACTCCACCCATGTCCCTTCGTAAAGCTGCCTTAGATAGCACCCAATTGTAACAGACTTTGGGGTTTGCGTTTAGCTGGCCCAAAGATAACCTCGTGGGCATTTCGGCCTTGCCGCTGGATGCTTGACATCCACTTTCTTTGAGCCATGCACCTCAGGTGAGCCCGGGTGGCCACATGTACCTTTATACTTCACTAAGGCCCTTTACTTTTGCTTCCTGGCCTTCTTGACACTGGTTCTGCACCACTGAGGCACCCCATTTCGTTTGATTTCGCAGAGCGGTGCAGCTAAGCCTGTTATTACTAATGGGTTGTTCTTAAGTGACTGCCGTTGACAGTCCGCGTATCCGCCACTCCTTTCTGCTTCCCACTGAATTCGAAGCCCCCTAGTCCAGTTGTCTGCGTCTCTCCGTTCCCGAGAAGCTCCTGCCATATTTGTTGGGGCCACCAGTAACCGCATAGTCAGTTACGCGCCGATTACGGTATGGTCTCTTCTGCCTAGTGATTTTCCCAACTCAAGGCTCCCTGCGGGGTTCGGTACTCTCATGATCACCAGGTCGAGGAGTTAAGATACTTGACTGACAGTCCACCGAATCGCTTGGACAAAGTGTTGAACCGTCCCACTTGCGTGCACGGACTCCGGCGGTTGGTACCCAAAAGTGTCTTCCGGGGCTGCCTCGTAGACCTATTCAGTCTCATGGGCGTTAGAATTCCCCAGCACCACAAGTTTCTCCGGGGATCACACTGAGAAAAATAAACATTTCCAGGTCCCCGGCTAGAGTTAGCCCCGGGCTTTGGTGCACGCCTACAATTTTGATCAAAAAGACGTCAGTTCCCAAGGTGATTTCCGGGGCCTGCGTTTTCAGGGTACCCAATTTATGACATCCATGTGTATAGTATTGTTTAGCCACTAAGATCAAGTCCCGCCCCCCATTCATCTATCCTCTCCATCCATCCTGAATAATGAGTACTCCCGCGTTGTTTATTCATTTTTCTTCCTCGGGCCGCGGCCAGGTCTCAGTGACAGCCACCCTGTCTACATTCGCAGCTGTGAATCGTAACTCCGATTATTTGTTTTCCGCATTTTCAGCATTTGCGTAAGTGATTCGCATCACTCTCCTTCGCCGTCCCTTTTGCGCCTGGACGGAAGGGGGTGTAAAATGCTCGGGACGTACTGCCGGGGCCTTTGTACGTTGGCTGCATGACATTAGAGTAACTCAACCTCGCCCCCGCGCTTTTAGCACTCTTTTCCTGGTTTCTACGGTGCGCGACAGTCACGGGTGTCTCTTCCAGACTTAGACGCTCAATTTACGCTCGCCAACTAAGTTCACCTCCAGCCCCACTATGCAAGTGGCTTTCGGTTAACTTACCTTATCTAATTTGTGAATTCTTGGCTTGGGGGCTTAAATCCTAGGGGTATTGAATCTCGGGGCTCCATCCAGATTAGACCTGATCTTGCTGATGACAGTATCGTCCGATTAGACGCTAGTCTCACCCTGGTGTTCATTTTCTCATCAGCTGCGCCTAAGACTCTGTCCCTATACTGTAGATTGGCGAACTCAACCAGAACTGACGTTCAGTCTCGTTCTTTCGAGCCATTGTAACATTTGGATTGGTTGAAAGTTCATTTTCCTTACTCCTTTCGTTCCTGCCTCGATAACATTCCTCCCGTTCAACGTGCCCGTAATAACACTGATTTTGGTCGCTATTTAGTTTCGGCTTGGCGTGTCACCCTTCGCTGTCTCGTCCCTGTGCTCTTTATTAGAGACTATTTAATGAGCATTTTGTGCAGTCACGGGCCACGTGACTTGGGGCGGCTTGTTTTGTTGCACAACTCACTTTCGTTTTATCGCTGTAGAGGTTCCGTTTGCTTACAGTGAATTTTGGCTGTCACACTCAGGCAGGTTCTGTTAGACCTGCTCAAGCGTGCAGAATCCCTTGTATTTGATTGAACCATGGGACAGGTGCTTTCTATTTATTCTCTTTCATCGAGCGTTTATTTAATACGCAGATTTTGTTCTATTTCTGATTACCTTTTGGGCTGGATAGTGATTGAGGCTCATTGCCAACGGTATGGTGCTTTTTACATAGCTTCTAACTCATGAATGGTACCGTAGAACTTGTGGAGCAATCTCGTTCTCTCTTGGGCTTCGCAGCAAATTGGGCTACGCATTGTTTTTAGGTTTTGAAGTGCTATCCTGAAAAATAGGAAGTTTAGTTTTACGCGAATCGCACTGTAAATCGCCGATAGACCTCACTCGAACTAAGATTCGAAAGTTTGGACGCTGCAGCCTTCCTTCCATCTTCTCAGGCGTAGTGCCCTTCTAATAGCTCCGTGCTCCGGAAGTTCCATCGTCCGAAGCAGATTCACTGCATGAATTCTTATAGCCCTTTCCCACTGCATCCGTCCTCCATAAAAAGGTTTTTGGATCCCGTGGACATGACAGGACGATTCCTATCCAGGGCCTTGTCGCTATAATTGTGGTCAGTATCTAGCATCTAACTTATTGGATCTGACGCCTGCCATCCATTTTGCATCCTTGCGTGCATATTCGAGTACTTGTTGGTTTCCAGTGTTTCTTCCGCTGTTTCTGGGCCTATCATTTTACTTCATTCCTGTTTCTGGTTTGCCTTTATTTTTTGATCCTGTTCCCTCCTTAAACAAAGCTTCACTTTAACGCCCTTGGCGCATGCATTCTCCGATGTTTCCACCATGTCGGCCCTATCTGGTTGGCACAGCCTGCGATAGTGGGCTTTTCTTTTTCTGTCGGCGTCATATTCCCTTCTTCCCCAGAAGGTAAATGGTCATCCCTACCCTCTGCGTTCTGTATTCCACTCCAATTTGGGCCCCCAATCGGTGCTGTACCTGTGTTCGACCTGCCCAAGTTTTGGTAAGACGTTTAGGGTACAAAATATTGAAAAGGTCGATTGCTTGTTTTGTAGCCTTCCCTTGAACTCGCTCAAGTATATCGCGATCCCTCACTAGCCCCGAGAGTATAATCTGGTTAGCGTATTTAGTTATAGTTTAAACATGAGTGCCATAAAACTGTGCAATCTTTTGCAAGGATGGATGGAGAGTCACGTTTTGTCAACCTAAGAACACGGAAAGTAGAATTGCTGTTCAAATATTGACATTAGCAGAGGGGCAACGCCCTATTAGGGCAAAATCTTAGAAGTTTGTTCTGCTCAACCTTTCGGTCTTAGTAATTTTCCACAGTCCAAAACTGTTTAACCCGCACATTTCTAATCAAAATATTTGCGGTCCCGGTCCGCACGACCCAGCAAATGGGGCAGAGATGCGCGTGATCCATCGCTGATTGCACTAATGCATGTCCGTTACCCCAGATAGCTACGTCATCCGCGTTCAATACTATGTTCCGTGGGATGTCGCAAGGAAGGTCATTTACGTAAATAAGGAACCGGAGGGACCAAACAGTGATTCTCCCGGCGCTCCATCAAGTAATGAAGAAAGATCGGAGAGTGAAGTATCCAGTTTGACAGTGATAGAGGGACTTGTAAGAAAACCAATACTTGCCAAGCAGAACAACCCTAGGACTCGTTTTATATGGTAAAAGAATTTTCGGTATTCCATCCAAGGCTTTTGCTAAGCCAATGAATGTGGCGTGCGAGACCATCCCGCTATCCAATGCTTGCGTCCGGCGGTCCATCTGGCACAGCCTGTTCGTGGTATAGGACATGTCAGGCAAGAAATCCATATACGTGGGGAAAGAGTAGGTTGTTATCTCGCAGATAAAATGGGGCGGGACGCTTCATGGACGCTTTGCTGGAGAAATTAAACAGAATAATGGGCCGCCAGCCGGCTTTATGCTGAAGATCCCATTTTTAAAAGTGGGGCATTATTTGCTTCCTTCTACAAAGACCAGAAAGTATCCAAGTCTAAACAGTTCTATAGGAGAAAGGTCCGATTTTCTGCCAACATCGCGTGCTTTTCCTGAAATGGGGATGGAAGAACGTCTTCCGGGTCTACTGAACTAAAAGGAATGAGCTCAAAAAGCTTGGAGATAGCCGATGTGTTAGGTCGGATGGCAAATATCAATGTTGGTAGTCGATAGTGAACAGAAACAAGGGGCCAAGTAAGTATTTACTCATAGTGAGATCTAAAGACATCC
The DNA here is from genome assembly GCA_008360955.1 of Fasciolopsis buskii. Classification (NCBI taxonomy): domain Eukaryota; kingdom Metazoa; phylum Platyhelminthes; class Trematoda; order Plagiorchiida; family Fasciolidae; genus Fasciolopsis; species Fasciolopsis buskii. The sequence goes on from LUCM01001559.1 coordinate 130,939, forward strand.
GCCAGCTGAGGAGGAGCTGATGTCGAGCCCCCACCAAAAGGGAGGACAAGGGGAGTACCAACTGGTTTTTGCACGTCGAATAAATATATAAAAAACAGACAAGCACGAACATCCGCGGGAAAGGATCAGGCTTTACTAAAACACTAAGTAACCTGTCAGTCTAGATATACCGAGGATGCGAATAAATCTCGGACCACAGCGCGTCCCAGTATAGGCTCAAAGCTTCTTTGGAAGAAACTATGCCCCACACACATAACAAATCCCGACGAAGTGAGTTCCGTTAACTTAAGACAAAGTTGTAGAGAATGGGCTGCAAAAACAACAGACTGGAGCACGTTTCTGCACGAATATCAGGCTGAAAACGTGGCGGAACTCGACGCCATCCAGACATAGAACAAACAAGCAATACACAAACTCTATATTTTGGTTCAGTCAAACCGATGACTCCTACGAAGCGGGCGGAGGCTCAGTAGGCAAGGTCGGTGATTTTATGACTTTTCATTCTGCCCCTCAACCATTTGAGTAGCTAATTACTGTGCCTGTTCAAGGTAGGCGATGTCGTTTCGAAGAGCCCAGCACTTAGATTTCCTAGTGAAGTCAAACCATGGTCTTCTAGAAAAGTATGAACACCACCGGATTAGGTTAGGAAAGAGATGATTTCAATCCAAACGGTTCACCTCCAACCCTTTGGGCTGCCGCAGCATCTCGGTAGTTCGTTTAAGACCCGACGCTATGAATATACCTAAGTACGCCACCCTCTTAACCGCGGTCTCCTTAAACAGTCCCCGGTTATGTGATAGCGGCGATTCGGAATAACGAGTGGCTTTGGATCGCGTTTAGGTGCACGTCCCACTTGTCACCACAATCTAGGATAACCCCTTGATTGCTGCTGAGGTCTTCTCCACCCGTTGGCTCTACCACCGTGACATCATTGGCAAATAACTGGATTGGTGAACTCGGGGCCAATTCCGGACCATTATTGAAGGGCAGGAACATGTGTGGTCCTAACATCGACCCTCGCGGAACGCCGCCCGCGACGTCAAGCCTGACATGACACCCGCCCCCTATCCTGAAGTGAAGTGCCCTCCAGGCGGGAAGGCCCTTATTAAGTGGCACGCCTGCCTCGGATAAAAAGTGACCCTAATTTATTCGGAAGCAGGCGACGGTGCACTGAATTAAACGTCCTGCTGGAATCAAAATGACATTTAAACTTGCTCACCCCCATCCTATCCTCCAGTGACTTCCAACCCAAGAAGTACGAGAGTTTGGTGAGACAAGACCTATCTTTTATGAAGCCGTGCTAAGCCACATGGAGTTTTGTGTCTCCTGCTGGACACTGGGAGAAGCGTAACCAAATTAACCTTTCTTTCACTTTCATGGAATGCCTGTGAGACTGGCTGGGCTGAAGTTTCCATTACAGGGTTTGGACAACCATTGTATATGCCCTCTGCCGCTACTTTGTTCTGACCCTTTGGCATTTCATCATGGTCTATGCTGACCTGGAACCGCTTGCACACTGTGTCAGCGATAGCGCTTGTCATTGGCTTCATGGTGGCCAGATGAATATCGTCTGGCACAACCGATCTGCTATTGTTCAACTCTTCACGGTGCCTACGTGCGTCTTCCTTCGTCATCAGTAGATCCCCAATGGTCTGTAGTGGGGTATCCAGGCTCCGCGGCTCCCCTTTTCAACCCTGTGGACGCCGCCGAAGCACTTGATCAATGGGTCTGCTTCACTTTGGTCGTGCATGATGTCCTCGTTTCCAACCATTAGCGGACTAAAGCAACCCTCAGTGAACTTTCGATTGCACTCAGTCATTATACTTTGCCGAACTTCATTTGGCACATTGTGCCAGCCTAAGCTCACAACTGCGGTTTTCATCTCGGACTGGCTTTACTGTGCCGTTCCTGTGTACTGCGTGTTATGTTCACTTTCGCGGGTCACTGGCATTGCTGTGCACTGTACGCCACGGATTTTGCCGTCCAATGGCCTTTGTGATGATTGTCCCCCACAGGGGTGCTTTTGCCTTGTGCTCCTCCCATCTTAATTACTGTCCTATTCGGCACTATTTTAAGGATTTATCTATTTTTCTCTAGCTTTTGTCCACGTCAGGTACATCTTCACTGTCCTAGGACTTGAAGCTTCACAGTGTTTCTTCTATTGTTTTCCTTGGTCCTCTGAGGGCAACCATGGGTTGATGCAAACACCTTAAACTTCAACGTTGCCCGATCGCTCTTACCTAAAGTCGATACGCACTGGAGTTCAGCGGCGTCACCCTTCTGGCTTATACTTTCATGGGTCACTACTGACTGCTCGTGACCAGATTCTTTCCTGGTAATGTAAAGGTAGTGGGCACTGACTCATCTTAACAGATCTACAGCTGCAGAGACTGCGCGCTGATTACGAGAACTGATACGGGGAGCAAAAGCGCCGCATAAAAAACCAATGAAAACCAAGGATCAAGTTATTCGGGAGAATAATCAATCTGTGTTTGTTGCCCATCGAAGGAAAATATAAGCTATTTGGTTTTGTTTAATAAGCAAACCTTTGGTCTGCCCGATTAGCCTTTCTGGCTAGATTTGGTGGGAACTGCGAACAGCGGCTGTGAAAAAGAATGGATTACTGATTCACAGCCGAAATAGTGCAGGCGTCTCCTCCTGCTTCTTGTGATCCCAAACAGGTATCCTCTCTAATGCTGAAGCGCATCCACCCGAGGAAGTCTGGTGCCTTTAAACCAAAGCTCCATTTCTCAAAGGCATGTCCATATGTTGTACTTTGAAGTGTCCCACGACTAGGTCCCTTCTGGCCTCCCCAACTGAAATTATCAAAACATTTCAGGGAAGTGCTTTCTCGTCATGATTCACACATGGAGACCTACACACGCGAGCAACGCTGACCCGATTAGACGCTCATAGCTCCATTAACCGTAATCGATCCATACGCGGATACTACATCTCCACCGATATAGACTCTTCTTGATTATCAGTACCGGCTAACGGGCGCGACAGCCATTAGCATCCTCAGCTTGAAATTTTGGCGCCGCAGCGATGCACTTTGGTGTGCATCATAAGATGACTCGCAGTGCAGGACTGGAATGCAACCACGGAAAAATCTTTGCGAACCATTTACCTAGCTTTGAATTAAAGCCCCCCGCTCGGAAACCGACATTGCGTGTTGTGATCCTGTTGAGCGCAAACCACAATTGCATTGTACGTTTGGTTTCCGTTTCCATTTCTTCATTGTAATATCTTTTCCTGGCCTAATTTTTGATTTTCACCATTGCGCATGTACTCTCGTATGATCGAGAAATATACAAAAAACAAACAAACTTCTTACAATCCTAGAGGTCGCTTTCACTCCCTGTCACTTCGATTCATATTGTCCATATTTCCTGTGCATCCTCTATGTGAAAAAATGATCTTGCCCTGCGCATGCATCTCGCAAATCGAGAAATATACATTATCTTATCTTATCTTGTGGCAACCACCCGGAACGTCATCTAGCACGGAGGCGTCAAAATTAGGGAGACCGTGGGTGTATACCAGGTCAGAGATATTATTTCCTCTGGTGGGGTTCGCAACATGCTGCTTTCATCCTCCTAAACGGGTTTCCCGAATGAAGTTGAAGAACTGCAAAGGGACAGTCTTAGTAGACCAACAGATCTTAGGAGCGTTAAAGTATCCTGCTACAAGCTTTGCTTCCCCATGGATGCATGCAACGCACTTGAACGCCTTG
>LUCM01001559.1:140751-151367 GCA_008360955.1 Fasciolopsis buskii
GCCTAATTTTTCATTCACAAGACAAACCTTGAGTCGGATGATGCCTACATTTCTCTACTCTTCATTGGTTGCCATGACTCCACACTGGAAACCAAACCAGAGTGTGTCCCTCTCTTGTATTTCAGATCCCGCACCCAGGCTATACGCGCTCTTACCAGTTCCGCTCCCGTAAGGGCAGATACAAGTTTACTAGCCTCTCGCTTATGCTAGGTCGCTGCCAGCCAGATCTGGCACTCGAGTACTGGTCCGTTCACCCGAAACCACGCCGTTGATCGCCTTGGGTACCCCCCAACCAGGGGGATTTTCATGATTTAACAAAAGCGGTTACTACTGCCCCTGGAAGGCCTTGTACGTTCCCTTCAAATTCCCCACACTTACTGTCATCTAGGATCAAAAACTGCGAAAACAAAAATAACACCATGAAGAACATCCTTGACTGGCGTAGTTAAAACTGTTTTACTCCACACACAAGCGTTTTCTCCATTACACTTCTTAGTCCAGTATGCAGCCGGACGCATAGGGATGAAATCGGCAGTCCTGAGAGTCCCATGATCTCTCTGTAAAACGTTCGATAGCATCTCATTCTCCAAAGAGTTCGGCAGACTTGACAGTATTTGTCCGCCTTCTTCAGTATTTTGTCGACCCTATATTGCTGTTAAAAGCGGCTACCTTGTCCGCTTTGCATGACGTTACTCTTCTTTTTGGCTAATTTCCATCCACTTATCATATCCCTACTGATCTTCATCTCCTCAGCCTAACGTTTCTGTTCATCACGCAATGCTCTTGACGATCGCGCTTCCGGCCATATTTCTACATCTGACATTGAGCTCTTGCCACGTGTTGTGTCAGCACCACGCCCATTTGGTGCAATTAAAAACGAAATGACTCGCATCCGTTGCTCACGAACAGCCTCAGAAAACCCTGTATAATCTTGCAAAGCAGTTTGTCCAGTTTTGAATTCTGTCTCGCATACTTGTGTGGTGAGTATTACTTTGCAGATTCTGATCGCGCTTCCGAGTAATCCGAAATAGCGCATATCCTCAATCTCTACTGATTTCCATTATCCGCGTTTCCTCTGCATCATCCATGTCCGAATTTGCTCTTGAGTCGTTCATGCCTCTTGATTATCGTGTAATATACAGTTATTATTATTATTAGCATTATTGTCATCATTAATCTTTCCAGGATATCTATTTTGCCTGCTTTCATTGCTGAGATTTCAGGGAATCATTTTTATATTGTTGCAGTGCCGGTCCCCGCTTGCCGTCTGAGCTAATTCTGTATGCTCTGACGACGCCAGTGGCGTCTGCTCCTCCTGAAAATGTAATCAGGTTGTCCTCTTTCTTCAAGATCTCTACGTAAATTTTAAGTGAATCCCATGAAGGTGGTTTCGGTAGTAAAATTTTGGGTTCAGTATGGCTCTAATTGCCAGCCGCAGGTTTGCATCAATTATATTCGTTGAAATTTCGTTCATGCCTCTGTTCGTTGCTTTCCCAATACCAAGTTATTCTTGCCCAACTTGCCCGTAATGACGCTGGTTTTGATAGTCGTCTATTTTCGGCTTGATATATTTAACCTTTATTATGTCAACCCCGTGCTTTTTATTTAATATTTTACGAACATTTGGTGCAGTTGCCGGTCACATGATTTCGAGCGGCTTATTTTTTCAAATGTTCTCTGCTAAGCCGTGGGTGTCATGTATTCCCATTTTGAGTTCGTCCGATTAAAATGTAAACTCCAGCTTGGGAAAGATCCCCAAAGCGTTTTAAAATTTTTCAGGCAAGACTTCATTTTTAATAGCGCACCAGGGCTCTTGCTCAGTGGCGGCAAATTGTTAAAATGTGAACGATTTTTCTAGATAATAAAGCAACGGTTCCCGGCCGTTATGAATTTAGTACAGTTGACATTATGATGGACCTATGACCTCTATTACACACAATATACAGAATCAACAGTCGATATAAACGCACTCATCCAGGAGGACCCGTGACCAACAAACAAGGAATGATTAAACAAAAAGGTTCACTGGATGGTTGTCAGGTTTTACTCTCCGCAAGGAATACGGACCGAAATGTTCAAATTATCATTAAAATTTGCTGAATTTTCATCTCAGTAGGATGCATTGTCCATGTTCTCATCACATAAAACAGGATAAATACGTGGATATTTAAAATATCGCTCCATCGAAAATACCCCAGCTGCCTCCACAATTATGAGGTGACTAGCAAAACAGTGGGTTGGAACTACAGTGTCATAATATCCAATTCGTACCGGCCGGAAAAGCACCCTAAAGTCTCCCTCGACCGCAGCCTGCAACTTCAATTTCTCTGGCATATAAGACGATGCTAGAAAAACACCTTTGGACATTTACCTAGATATGAGTAGTGCATTTAAACAAGTCTTGTTCTCGACTCTTGATCACGTGCAGGATCTTTGGCGCCTCGGCTACCCTTCTGTTGCAGTTGAAACCCTACTTCTTCCGCGATCGCAAATTCATCCCTGCAGAGAATGTTCTCAAATTCCGTCCCTTTAACTGGTGATATCATTTAGGGAAACGCACTTGGCACCCTTATGTTTCTACTTCACGCTGAAGACGTTGTAATTGTTTTGAAATATGACAACCCGCTTCGATTTGCTAATGATATTACAATCGTGTACGAGTTATGACACCGTTAACTGAATTCCGAAATTTTCAATGACATTAACGAGTTAAAAGTACTTAACAGTTCTTGCAAAGTTAACCCAAAGGAGTGCTTTGCAGCTAGGGGCTGCCACATGATTTACAGCTGCCAAGTGCCGGACAAGGTCCCAAGAGCGTGTGAAACCACTGTTGAACCAAACAACTCTGCAAGTGGTCTATAAATTAAATAGCCTTGTGGGACTATTTTTTCGGCCATTCTTTCTTCCAGATCGCTAGGGCTAAGAGAGTAATCGAGGGTGTTTTTAAATCGTCTGAATTACATAAAGCTTATCAATAACATGCACATCCCATCCAAAGTCGCACGCAGAGCACTGTTCAATGACCACTTGCAGCGTAACGAGAATCGAGCGGTTCTTGATGGGAGGTGTCCGACATTTATTTACCATGAACATGCATTATCTTCCCCATCAATGTAATGTGAAAAACGCCATTCCCTGTTTCATCTGGACCGACTGTGGCTCAGGCGTTTGCGTTTACAACCACGTACTCTTTGTATTCTTCATCAGTGACCTTTAAGATCCTATGCCAACTCCGTCAAAGAATCCTATTTTCTAAGATATGTTCATCTCAGAAGTGAAGCCGTACAAACGGCGCCAAAATTAGTCTAATTTCTTTTTCGTCAGACACGTGAAATGCTGGAATAGACGGCACACCGATATTCGACTGGGTTCACCCCTATCGCATTTCAGTCGGGCTCTGAAGTCAGAACGCACTGTAAACAATACGGCACGGTTAGTTACAAGCAACACCCAGATGATAAAAATACGGAGTGGATAGGTTGTTCGAATGAGAGCTAGCGATTCAACATTATGCTGCGCAGGTTAGAAACTCAAGCTTTGGCTGATCCTTTGCCTACTGCTAATATATCAGCCACTCTTAAACTGCTTGTTCCCATAGATCACCATTACTGCAGCCTCAGAAAATCCTAATTACCCTGTGGAGCCAATCTAATGACCGGAATTAATCACCCATTTTTTCGGATTTCTATTCCTTCTTGAATTCGAACCTTATGTTGCAATGCTGAGTTAGTATTATGACGTTGATATGAGCTTCGACTGTTTCGCTCACTGCTTACTTTTCACATTTGGTATTCACGGATTTATCACCAATGGAACCGCCCCGGGAGAGGAACTTTCCAAATGAACCTGTCATTTTATACTCATTCTTTAACTGGATATTACCTCCAAAGCTCGCCTTTAATCCCCTGAATGATTGAGGTCAAGCAGAGAAATTGCCCTGGTTGCTTCGTGCAAGCTTCTAAGACAACGTGCGTGCGATTGTGCTGCAAATACACACTAAATAGGCTCCACAATATGGCGTATTGCGAATTCTGGGAATGATATGCTTCCAGAAGACATTCTGGGAGAGTGTCAAACCTTCGTTAATTGTTGGTGTCTTTGAAACAAGCCCTAATGAAAGAAGTACAGGAGAGGACCGAGAACGTTGCAAAATGACCGTCCATACAACTACGAATGGCAAGTTCCGAAAGCATCACTGGGATCCATTGGAACCCAGAGTTTCAACGACAATGAACAGAATAGACAGAACGTAATTATGTACTCCGGTGCTAATTGGTTCCACGTTCATTACTAGAAGCACGAGGCACTTCTCCGTTTCAAGTGCCTTCACTTGCAAGGCATTTCCTCTTGTTAACCTACAAAACAGAAGGCAAAATATGCCCCGGTCAGAAGTTACGTCCAACCAAATTCCTGCAACGAAAGATTGTTGGTAGATGTTCATTGGAGCTGATCTTCGTAGCCGAAGGCTAAGCGACGCTCTGCAGGCTTCTTAGGATTAGGCATAGAGTGGTGCGGCAATAACTACACTTTATTCACTGCATTTAGAGCATCTTCCTAAAATATATAAATGTTTTCCTGCACTCCATTGCCTAGGAGCATCGTGATAGCAGCCGTATATCACGGCAAACTCCTTCCTTTAGATGGAATTAAATTCTGAAAAACCTCCACCCTATTATTCAAGGCACATTCAAACCGGATACGTCACGGCAGTGGTGCTATTAAACAGTCCACGCTGTCGCCTTTGAAGCCATAATACCCTCTTTCGATGCATTGCGACGGTTTCTTCGTAGGTCATAAATTTTCTGTCTTCGAAACAAGTTTAAAGGCTCTTCTGTACTCCACGGCCTTGCAGTGACGTAGACGACCAAGTGTTTTCAGTCCACATGTCTGTGTAGCATCCACCTCACAGTCATGCCTACTACTTGAAGTCCTTGGCCACCTGCCTAATCCATAACCTAACACATACCGGCAAATCGCAACCGAGCAGCATATTCACGTTTTTTTCTTCAAAATGATTACAATCATGTCTTCCAAGCGCTTCTACCTGAGAAAATTGTCTTTACCGGACTTTGAGGCTGGCTTCAGCAGGTCAACCAGTGCATGTGCATGTGGTTGCTCTATCTGAGTTCTCTTGTCTGATGAAAAGATGCGCAATCGTAAACGACCAGCAGCCACGACCTGCTTCCCGATGGACGTCAGAGTTTTATTGACCATTGTTCCTGTGAAAAAAATGACTGAACCGCCAAAGTCATATCCACCTCACTGTGGACAAACACTAACGTGTTTACCACCAAAACTGGGCGGCGAACATTTTTGCAGCGACTACGCCGAAGCAAAATACCCTCAGGGCGGCTTCAACAATCTTAAAGAACATAATAGTCTTTCATTGGTAGTGGTGTGCACTACCTTTGCCCGGAGGAGGAAACCTTGGTGTCCACCTAAAAAGCCTCATTCAATCCGATGGGTTTTCTCCCAAAGAGTTGTTCTACAGTGTAGCCTTTTGTGACAAATGAGGTAAAGTCCAGTATTTTTTGACTTGCTTTAGCGTTGATCAACGAAGTCTATTAGGAACCTAGGATATCGACCATCCTGCTGCTTGCAGGGCGCCAGACCGGGACTCGAACTGGCATCTTGCTCGCCACGGCTGCATTGGACAGCGACATTTTCCAGCACATGGTGATTGACCATTAGATGGCTTAGTTTGTTTTTGATATCCCGGGAGAAGCAATCAAATATGCAATTCGCCATTTATGCATGTTTTCTGAGGCAATCCGTGAGGCCCTCTCGGGTGTCTCTCGGGGTCACCGGCTGATGACTTCCGGATATTTGAGCCATCCGCTCTGCAGAGTAAATGGGGTATAATGGAAAATGCTTTTAAAGTAGGCATTGCATGCGAACGATACTTGCATCGAAGTTGGTCTAACGCTGTTGCATAGTTTCACATATTTGTGACCAGATAACGTACGGCGCGGTTATCCCAACTTTGATTGTTGCTTTAACCCATGCCCAAACAATCAGGTTCCAAAAAATCCTGGGGCGCCGTTCAGGTTTCTCAGGAATTTCCTTGCTCATACATATTTGTTTCGGCCACCAAAATGGAGCACCCATTAACTACCCCCTTTGAAAATAATGCTTAATGGGTGGTAACCACTACCGAACTACACTCTATGGGTCCATGAAAGGTTTCAAACTGCTTCACGAAACTGCAGTGCTCCTTGGACGGGCAGAAAAGGCCGAAAATTCTGCTCGACTAAACCAAGGAGTGCCTGAGCCAAGGACAAGTGTTGGTGGATCGGCATGTGATATTTCTAATCAATTAGGCCTTCCTCCTGCGGCTGATTTTTAGTGATAAGTTGCTCTTTTCGCTGAGCCTGTACCTTGACGACAGCCAACTGCCCCTATCAGTCAGCTGCTCTAAGTCTATAAATATTGGTATTCCTGCAATCAATATTATTGATAAATGACAGGACACTGACAGGACTACGAGGATCAGTGATTTTATTAGAATCAGGAGTACCGAAAATATTATCACAAATTTGCCTGATTACATCTTGGCCCTGTTTCGCTTCTTGTCGCCCTCTTCCCTCGTCTGAAGTTGGTCGATGTGAGTATTGTAATCTATATTTGATCGGTGTGTAGACAAGGTATAATCCAAAATTGAGAACAGACCGTTCGTAAATTCTGCAAGACTGAATCATGAATTCAATGAATGTACCAGCTCTAACAAACCGTAAATACACAGAACCAGAGACCCAGTGTCATTACGCAGAAACACTCACTTGCCTCTAGACAGTTACGAGCCGCAGGTGTCAGATTGGCGTGGAGAGCGCAGATGATCAAACCTTCGGGCACACAGAATCCGATTTGGGATAAGGCAAGAGTGCCTTTTATACGGAGGCGATTTCACACACACTGAAGTAAAGGCGTTTTTGAAAGTGTGTCCAGAACTGGGTGTTGCAATCTAAGTTTCCGTTCTCCGGCAATGAGCCTATAGCTGAGCTTTCTATAGATACTGAAGGATGCTGGTCATCACATGCATTCTCCAAGTAGTACAGCAGACCCATTTTAGATAATTTGAACCACCAGGATGAGAAGCCCCCAAGCGAGTTTTTAAATGTACTGTGCTAGGTTTTATGCCCGACGTTCTTGTTCATAAAGTGTCATATCGCTTTTCTATCGCTACTTACTCCATGGGAGGATTCACTCCTACACTACGCTAAAGGTGGTATGCACCTTAAAAACAATGTATGAGACAGCGAAATCCCAGGGGGCCGGATACCCTTAACTCGGAAAGCCACACGCCGGATATGCGGCTGCCATACGAGATTCTGATGATCAACTTGCCGCAGGTTCCACCATTTATTGTGAAAACTCCCCCTTTTCTCAAATCACCACTGGCAGTTTTTGGTAAATTGACCCACCTCCGGGACTAAAAAACTCCTGATAGTGCTGGTTTATTATCTTTCAGCCCAAAACCCTGCTCGCAACGCTACCTTATAGGATTGCTAAGCTTTCTGTGAAAATTCACCAAATTCGTCTATTTCAAATTACAGCAACCTTAATTCACGAAACGTTGACCTGTCGAGGTCCGATGCAACCTACTCCAAATTTTAAAAACCCCTAAGGATTCAGGCCTCCAAAACTTGTGAGCTCAATACAAGAGAAGTTAGACTGTATGCGGACTGGGATGAACCATTTCCGTCCTCAACAGCAAACACAACAGTAAACCAAGAGCGAAGCCCTGAGGCACTCGGCCAATGACTGCCCTTTAGTCCTAACCGGCCCCTCCATTTCGGAGTTGAAATGCCTGCCATTGTTATTCCACCCAAAGCCCCATATTTGGGTTCCGACCACTCTGACTAGGTTTTGTCCTTTTCAACCGGGTGCTGGAAGTAAAGCTCGCAGACGCAAGAAAAAGGGATCTTTCAGACTCCAACCCATCGAATGAATCTCCACTTCACCAAATGCAGCTGCACTTGCGGTCGCGTTGTTTTCCAAGTATCACTGGAAACATTCGGCACTTCTAATTGGTGACCTGGCCACTATCTTCTTGTTCAAACCGAAGTAATCTGTGGGTTCCAAGCACAGGTCTGGGACAAATGGGGTTATCAACCTGTAACCTGTACAAAAATTTCTAAGGTGTTAAAAGGTGTGCGTTTTGTCGGTGAATAGTAGTACCTCCCTTACCGGGGAGGGAGCAGCAATACTCATATTGTGGAACTTGCAGCTGTATCAACCAGGTTTATTTATAGGCGGTGGCCAAAGGGACAAGGTCGTGGCGTTTGGACGTAAAGGTAGCGGGTTCGAATCCTCCCACCGCCGGTCAAATTCCCCGCTTACATATATTGCTGTATTTCTCGAATACTTTGAGAGGCATGCTTTGTTGCATGATCGAATGTTACAAGACTATTGCAAGTCACATCGAACAGACAAGTAAGCATCTAAATATAAAATGAGGGGAAATAGCATAACTGGCGTGCTTAGAGGTACACGGCGTTTATACGCACCAATAATGCGAAACGCAGGCGTAGAATTCGACTGCTGGATGGCGGGGTGTGTGGAGGTGTCTGCAGCATTTGGAATTAACGGGTCTATAAAATGCACATGAATGTTAACTGTCATTAAGAGAGTCTCGAAAGACCCTGAGTGAAAGGTATATTCTTGTTAACGGACAAGAACAGCTGGCGGAAAGAGTATTGAGGACCGACGGACAACCTGTACTAAAATGGATACGAAAATAGCATCGGCCATTTTACCATGCAGCCTGAAGAAATGAGAAATGGAAACGTCGTCGGGATTGAGGAAATTGAGGATTGATATGATATGCGTTGAACAATATGTCTGATGTCGGTAAGCGAGTGTGAAAGAAAAACGAGCCTAGATGATGGCAATATAATTAATGGTATAGTGCTAGCCACGGTTATCGAGAGGAAAATCGGGGGTGATGTTCGCTGTAGACGATGGTAGCGACATCTGGACCAGGGATCTAAGTGTGGGTGCCTTCGTGGCAATTGGATGTCAACGTGGTGGGAATTTTGGACACCGGCGGACAATTCCAGCAGTAAATCTGAGCTATTGGGAGGACTTGTCAGCTCAAAGAGTCACAAGCTTTGTGGAACATATTTTGTCGACTCGATATCTAGACAGACTTGCAACAGGGCCATCAGTTTACATAGGTGACTCATGCGGGTTAGAAGCAATATCCACGTCTTCGCGGCCGTGGAGCAGTTCGAGTTTGTCTATCTTGAGATGGTTGAGCTCAGCCTTGGGCCAGCTTGCATTCACAGTGTTTTGGGACGTGCGAGGATGGGGCCAGAAACTTGATCGTAGAGCCTTGGGAAGACACGAGTGCAAACGCACAAAACTGAAACGGAAAAAGGAAGAGACGGCGGTCTGGAGGTATTCCAGCTGAGAACAATTGTTCGTGCAAATCAAAAAACGAAAAGGGATGAATGTTATGTAGAATGAAGCATTAGATGATACCGAACTTCACGCTTCAAATGGTCTAATTGTTAAATGCATGCAGAAGAAAGAGTTTGTGAATATAATTTTGGGAGTAAGCAAGAATGTCATATGAGTACATGTCTTTTTACGTCTTGCCACACATGCACAAAACGGCATAGAAAGTCAGTGAAAAATTGCTCTGACTTGTTTCATTGACGGAGTTTTTTGCTTATACCAACAGCGATTTGTACTTGTGGGAACTACTGTCAAAATTAATACTAAAAATTGGCTAGATCTTGTTGAGCGAGTTGAGATAGGACCTCCAGCGTTGTGTTTACTTAGTAACCTAAGCCCGACTCATAGGCTCTTCCTGTTAGAGTGTAAGGGTCTTGCAAGTACAGCAAATGTCGTATGAATATTGCCTTCCTATTTTCATTTTAAAGGTACCGGAGGCAGGAGAACTCATCCATATACGTAGGGCAGTTAATTCCATAGGAGGAATATTTGATGATAAGCATTTCTTAAGTGCTATCCTCGACATGGGAACTGACACCGAGATTTCAGCTCGACGGAAGCCATAGGAAAAGTTATTTCTTACTCCGAGTGCGGAGATGCACACATTTTTACCAATAATCCTGTGAAAAACGGAGAGGTTGATGTGAAGTGGACGGAGCCCCAAGGGCTGGATGTGTATTTTTAAGCAAAATTCCGTGAAGTTTGGCGAGTAAGAGTATCCCGGAATTCGTTTTGTAAGCCTTCGCTTAACATTCTCAATCTCGAGTCTGTCACTATGCTGCATGTTGAAACATGATGGAAAAGAAGTCCAGGATAGTTCTTACGAGTCTTTTATGTATTGGCAACCCCATTCTGGCCGCGGAACCCTTTCAGAAAAGTGGTGTATATTTTTGTTTCATTAATAAAAATAGTTAAAAGATAATAGAAGATAAAATCAAAAAATGTAAGTGGTTGGAGGCGTGCATGTTGTGGGTAAATAAGAGAACCATTCTTCCCGGAAAATTGCAGCAATACCCAAAATAAGGAAAGTACACCACCAACAACTGTATACGTTAACAGCTAATATTACAAAGATCGCGATGCACAAAAAGCATGCGCGACGCAAAAGCAAATTCGGACATGGATGATGCAGAGGAAACGCGGATAATGGAAATCAG